>DF241895.1:0-49175 GCA_000507305.1 Breviolum minutum Mf 1.05b.01 | reverse complement strand
GAACTGAAAACACCCAAAGGTGGGAACCAGAAACACCGTGTTTAGACGGGAACCGAAAACACCCACGACGGGAACCGAAAAAACCAAAGGGAACTGAAAAAACCCTAGGCAGGAACTGAAAAACCAAATCCAGGAAAAAAAGACTGCTGGGAAGAAAAAACCCCATTCCGGGAACCAAAAAAAAAACCCCAAAGACTGCTGGGAAGAAAAAACCCCATTCCGGGAACCAAAAAAACCCAACCCCAAATTCTGAGAATCCTCGTGGATGTTAGAAAAATTTCACAAAGATGTCATTTGTTTTTTCACAAAAGAGTGGACCGTTGGTGAGCTTTTGTTTCACCACAAGAAACAACTACAGTTGAACAGATCAAAATCCTGTCTCCACAACGGAGGCAACCTTTTCCCTCCCGTGGCTGATCCGTTTCTTCGTCCAGGAGCTGGCTTAGCTCAGGGCCTGGAGCAAGTTCAGGGCACAAGGTCTTCAAAGATCATCCCATGGAGTTCGGCAACCCGATCCAGAAATATAAAGCATGGTTATTATCCACTTACAAGTCCTGGGATGATCCTCCAAGTATTCCCAACATGTTCAACATTTCAAGATATGTGAGCGGCTCACTTAGGGAAGTTTTCCTTTTGCTCTGGCAGGGGGACTGCTTGAAGGGTCTGCCATGGGTAAAGAATGCGACGGCTACCCATATGTGAGGAAACCTTGAAGGAACTGTATTGTTTCAAAACTCCTCCCGAAATTCGAAGCTGTGTAAGGAAAAGATACACAAGTACAGAAGATTTGAAGGGTCATGTTTTGTTCGTTAAAAAAAACAATACCATCAAACTTCATCATAGCCAGCATATTTTGTCATATGATTGGAAGACTCAGGCCATAGTTACTCATGGTCTGTGGGCTCCAAACTAAAACATCAACTTGCAGTAAGGCCGTTTATGGAAGACATCCCGCATTCCCTTGTCTGAACCGCCGCCAGGCTGTTGGGGATAACACCTGGGCTTATTCTTTTAAATGTGGGTAAACGCTATATACCATACATGGATTCTATGGGATAGAAATTCCATGTCCATGTCAACATCCCATTGACGCAGGCAGATTGGTGATGTGATGAATTCAATATATAATACCTTCCTAGTTGGTGGTTTCAACCCAGTTGAAAAATATTAGTCACATTGGGTCGTTTTCCCAGGTAGTGGTAAAGAAAAAAGTGCTTCAAACCACCACCTAGCTTCCACTTGACCAATGTCAAAACCTTTGTGACATTCAATGAACTCCTGATTGGTTCAGGTTCCGGAATCCTTGTTTCATGGTTTATGACATAACACCATCTAATACCTATGTAAGTGGGTAGGAAATTGCATCCCCTTTAGCAAATAACCAGAGTCCCTTTTTCAATTCCTCATTTGCTGCTTTTAGCCACCTCATAGCCTCAATTCAATTTCTTAACGCTTCATCTGGGTGAAAGATGGTGATGGGAAAAACAACAACAACAACAACAACAACAACAACAACAACACGTCATTCGTATACCTTAGCAAGTCCCCTTTATTTGGGAGGAATAACACAAAACCTCGCAAAACTAAGGGAACCTGTTACTTATAAAAACATATAAAAACATGTAAACCGTACCAACCTGGAATCCCAAGCAACTATTTGTCTATTGGCTGGCTCTCAACAGGATGATGGTTCCCAAATCTTTAGAAACGGGAAATGCTTGGTGATCAGCATTTACCATCGATTAAACAACTGCTGGGCTTCGGAGTTCCAGGAGGTCCGATTCAGCACCGAAATGCTGATGAACCACCAAAACTTCAACCATTTTACCTGCGAATAGCTTTATACCTGCTAGACTAGGTGTTAGGTGATATAATACCACTCGATATACTCTCAAGTATTTGGTCTCAATGCAACTCTTGTGATGGAGACTGCAGCTCAGGCGGAATCACTCTCTTTTCGGTCGCAATACACGAATGTTAAGTGAAGCTGTGGAGTCTTCACCGAGTCCGTGCAAGCTTGACCACGGTGGTCTTGAGCCAAATGCAATCGCCATATATGAAGAGGTTATGTACCGCATGCTACCGCTGATACACTCTTCGCACCCCCCACATCTGTGACTTCGCACAGGGTGTGGAGAGCAGATGCAGATTTTGGCGATGCAATGGCTTGAAACAATGAGTTAATTAAGCACATCTCACTACGCAAAAGATTTCACAATGCAACTCTACCGAAAACGTACTAAGAATACTAGTGATCTACTCTGTACAAAGACTTGACTTTGGCAGGATCCGGCGGAACACAGCCATTGAAACAATTCTAGAGAAGCAATGCTACTACGTGCGTGCAAGAATTACGTGCAATATACTTGTGATGCGTTAAGATGTGGGCATCAAGCACAAGGGTCAATCGAATTACCCTCTCTCATGTGTCGATCTTCGTGATATAGATCATCTCCAACTTCGACCATTCACATACCACTGATCGTCATAGGTGCCATACCAGAACTCATCAAGGTGATAGGTATATTGATCTGGATAATACCATTGTAGAAGGGGACGAACCTCTTCGACTGATCCTCTGAGTCGGGTCGCAATCCACTCATCATAATGATGTTGGGCCTTGCCACGGCCCTTGCCTCCTCTGCCTCGTCCTTTTCCTCGGAATGTTGATGATGATGAAGATGAGGCTGTAGGGTTAACCGACCAGTCATCGCTATAGTCGTTATCCCATACTTCGCTCAAGGTTGGAGCGTGGCTTTTGGAACTTCCTTTGGTGTTGCCTTTGGAACCCCCTTTGTTGACGGGTTGCCATGTCCCCCCACTTCTTCCTCTTCCACGGGCTCGTGGATGGATGTTCTGCTGAGTCGATGTGTTCGAGGGACGAGGGTCCATGACGTCGGGTCCGGTCCCGGTGTAGCTCGCCCAAAGTTGGTCATCTTGTTGATTCGCAGTTCCATCATTGACCACTTGCTCAACGGCTGTTGCTTTTTGTGGTGCAGCTGCCGTGTTTTCCTTGGCTGCAGCGGCGGCTGCGGCTGCCATCTCAATCTGCCTTGGGCTTGGAGGCGGATTTGGTGGCTGCTTTGGCATCATTTTTGGTTCTACGACTGTCTCTGAACCTTTGGATTCGGTAGTCGACTCACTCTTCTTGGGCACTTGACGAATTGAAGTGGTCATCTTCGGCATCACCGGCTGGTTGCCTGGCGTGAAGACCGTAGGCAATGCTCCCTCCTTTGGTTTCGGCTTCGCACAAGCCTTCATGATCGGAGGAGGCGTTGGTGGCCGTGGTTTCAATACCACGGGTTTGCCTGGTTGACCTTCGGATAAGCCGGCGGCTAAATCCTCGGTCTGTTGAGCTTCCTCAATTCTTTCCACCGTGCCTTTCGATGGCTCACCTACATTCATTGTTGCATCTTCGTCTTGGTCACCAGTTTCTATGATGGGAGCTAGCGGAGGATCGGGCAGTGCTGCTTTGGTCGTCTTCTTCTCTTCAGCATCCATTGACACATCATCTGCTGCAGTGTCGGGACTTGACGCAGGTTCGGCAGGCACTACCTCCATATCATCCTTTTTCTCCTCTTCAACAACTGCTTCTTCCATTGCCACATCCTGTTCATTGGTTCCTTGAACTTCACTGGATCTTTCTGGCATCAACATGTTGAATCCATGCATTCTCCCGGCTGGGGTATCAATCAGGAATTTCAACACTACTGGCCTTTCTTCGTTGTTTCTTCTGTGTTTGCCTGCCAGTTCTTCGAATACTGGTACATTTTGGATTCCATAATAGTGCATTACATGTACCATCTCACCAGTGATTTTCTTCTTGTTCTTGGAAACATAGAACGATTGGAATTCATGCACATCGATTTTGAGATTGCCTGGAGGGTTACTTGGAGGGCCGGGTCGTTTACTACATAGATGCAACACGTGCTATATAGATAGCTTGCTTGCAAATGACATAGCTGACATAGCGGCAAGTGCTGTACATGCACTTAGCTAACTTATGGTCTTGAGCCACTTAGTCGACTTAGAAGGGCTGGTAAGTCGACTTAGCTAATTGAGCTAAGTCGACTTACCTTTGGATTTTGTAAGTACCCTAAATACGCTAAGTCTTCTATATCCAAGGATGCCCTTGGCATTTTTTGAAAAAATATTCAAAGCTCATGTGTTTCTGGGACAAATCTCAAAATCTATATGTGTAGCCTGCTTGATTTTCACCCAAAAAAATGGATTGCTGTGGCCTAGAGCATGCAAAACTTTAGAAAAGTGAGAGGCTATGCACTTATATCAGTTAAATCCAACGTCAAAAAGACCGACTGTGCGCTGAATGACGTTCAACAAAAGCAAGTGTTCTACGGTTCAAAACTGTTTTTGGTCTTTAAACTCATCCCGTGCTACGATGGAAAAAAAAGGATATACCCATCCAAACAAAGTGAATTTGTATTCCTTGAATATCAAAGAATGGTTTTGACGGAAAAGAACTATTAAACCTGGTGATATATTTTTTCAATTTCAGTGGAAAACAAACAATTTTTGAGGTTTAGCTTTTAAACCGGCTATTTGTTCACAAAGTTTGGGCATTTCAAAAAAAGGTCATATATATATATATACATATCTATCCTTGACCTCAGAACATTTACTGCGCCTGCAATTGGCTTGGCGTGGCAGCCTGATCAAGGCAGTGAGTGAACACACCAATTCCACAGGGATTGCAAAGGCACCCAACACTGGAACTTAGAATCTTGCAGTACGAACATGTAAGAAACCACTGTATCACAATCCAATGTCTCCATCTTTAAGAGTTTCACCAGCACAATATCTAACTTGACAGCATGGTTTTTCCGCTTCGCTTTTTGTTGCGCGCTTTTTGAAGGCCACAGCTGTTAGAAATCAAAAAGAAATTCTCATGAGATTTCATGATAACATGAGTTTTCTCCGTTGAACGTTTTTTGTGGTGAATGCAACGCGGTTTGAGACATGCAAAAAAACGTGCATGTAGACAACGCTTTCTTTGGGGTATTCATTTGCAATTACAACATATCATGTGTCCACTCTGTGATTGAAACTCATGTGGAAACATATCATATCATATTACAACATATCAAATAACAACATAACATATTACAACATATCATATTACAACATATCATATCATATTACAACATATCATATCATATTACAACATATCATATTGCAACATATCATATCCACTATGTGCAATTACAACAAATCATATTACAACATATCACATGGAAACTCATGTGATTGAAATCATCCCACTTGTGACTCCCATGCCAATTCTCCAAACATGCATTGCGCAACGCCGCGTGATATTTCCAAGCCACACGTATATGAGTCTGATGCTGTACAGTCAAACTTCTCTATGCGCCTACGTGTCCAGTTTATAAACCACAGTCCCTATATATCAACATGGCCACTCCATGAATGAAACAATTTCAGGTAAACAAAGGCAGCTTTTTTCAATCTTTGAGGAACTGCGGTTGACTGGTTTCTCTTAGAACTAGTAGTCATACAACTTGTACCCCGTCAAATCAAGGTGTAAATCCTCAACATCATCTTGGATTTTCTGCAGCCACTGACGGCACTCTGAGGACTTCTCCTTCTTGACCAACTCATTCACAATGAAAGAATGAAAAACTTTCAATTCTTCAGACTTTTTCTGGAACAACGTTGGATGATTTTGGAAGGCCATGATGTCCAATCTGCTGGCAAGGAGCCAGAGCAATGGTGGTGATGTTAACATCAGTGAGATCAGAAACATTGCAATCCTTGATTTTCGCAATGTGAGCCTTGGCCAAGATCAAAGCCATAGCCTCCCAACCTTCTTTCCAGATCATGTTTTTCTCTGGGCTTAACGTTTCCAAAACCCACCGGGTCAAATCCTTGCCGTGCTCCAAGCTAGATTCAAGAACAGGACTATCGCGCAGGGCTGAAGCCAGGCGATCTATTGACTCAACAGGGTTGGCCAAATTCATGGCGAAGATCAAAAGACAAACTTGACCTAGGTAATCTATATGTGTCGGCTGTAAGCAAAAAAGCTCATGGGGTGACCCATTTCATTTCCTTGGATTCCTTGCGAGCACACGCCCAGCAAATGGTATATATAGGCGAGCCAATCGATACGGAAAACCAGAAACATATTTGTTATGGGGAATTAGAAAAATCCATTGTCAAAATAATGAAAAGTTCTTCATGACATGCCCAGCCATATACCGCAACCGCACCCCCATCTTCAATGGATGTTCAAACATGCATCCATTCATGTTCTTGCGCGAAACATTCTTCAACAAAAATCATGTGTGCATCAAACCTCCCAAAGCCTCAAGAGCACCATGTATTGTTGAAACCTCTGGTGGTACTGATGTTGTCATCATGACAGTTGTCAATGCCAACTTACAAAAACAAGTGTCCAAAAGTTATCGTGTTGAAACCTGTGGAGGGTATACATAAGTTGCCTCAACAAATTATTGCACAATGGTATATCCAAAAAGTTTTCCATATATACACCGGGTCTCCAAAAGCTTTTGTGATGCCCTGTATATTCACCTTTGAAATATCCCCCCCCACACACACAAAGAAAAACTAGTCGTGTTTATTCTTCCTAGTATCGACATCGAAAGCTGCCAACGTCACTGGAGAGAGAAAGAGGGGGAAAACAAAATGATATCAAACCCTGTCAAAAGATCAGTGTTTGCTGTAACCTCTGACAACATCAAAAAAAATCATGTTCCAAAACAATGTGCCAATATTGACTTTGTAAATATCGCCATGTTGTAGAAAAACGTTTCGTTGTTTGAATCTCTTTGATGAAAACTGTTTTCAAATTTCTAATCAACAGTCTTGAAAATGGAACAGTAGCCTAATACCAGACTGCGTTAAGCAGGAGTCAGCTGCCACCCAAAGATCTTTTTGCAATCCTTGTGAGTCCAGCGACCTGCGAGCAAATGCCCAGCAAATGTAGAGCTGCGAGAAATTCCCAGCAACTCAAGCATGATCTGCACTTAATCTCATGGATGGTGGCCAGCCTGTTTCAGGAGCTATCACAACATGGCCCTCCACACTCGTGCTGTAGATGCAAGGTTTCAGAATCGACGCAGTGGAAACAAACATAGTCTCGTCATGTTCAATCTTGAATCTGTTCACTGTGTCAGTCTGCTCATATTTGGAAATCATCGTCACTGCCGTGTCATCCCCGTAGAGACATTGAAACCACAGTTCTGCCACGCACTCTCCAAATCCTGGGATGTCAACAAGGCAAACATCACCGCGTTTACAACGGTTGGCCCAAACTGATGTCCAGAGCTGATGTCGCAAAAATGGCAGTCTGAAGTACTGCGCAAACGCATCACACAGAGTCTTGGGTGCTTTCACCCAGTTCGCCAGCTTGTCGTCGCCATATCCCTTGAGGTCTTCCAAATGACTTAGGACAACATCTCGCAGTAAACTTTTTTCGACACCCGCTGTGCCGGTCTGTAACTGGTTTCCGTATCGTTTGACCTCCTTATGCCTTCGTTCGTGTACAAAACATTGCTGCAATGTACCGAATCTGTCCAACATATCAGGCAAATGCAGCGTGTAGTGCGCCTTTGGCAGATATTTCTGCAGTCCGTAGGCTGCCTTGGGTGAACAAGGGATGTGAATGCACAATTATCAATTTATCAGGTACCACATTCAAACTGCTAAAGTTAGAAAAAAGGTTTGGCATTTACCATCACATATCAATTTTAGTCATGCAAAACAATCAACTTCTCAAGACATAAGCTGGATACCATTACTCTTCGCAAGGGGTCAACCATCAGGAACCCTCATACAGTACAAACATGTCAAATCGAGCAGGCTACCTTGAAAGACAGGAGGTGGCGCCGGATGCGCTCCAACAAGACTTGCCCTTGAAGAACTCCAGCAGCTGCTGGACGCAAACTGTCCAACACATCTGCCAAATTCAGATATGATGCGATGCTCGGTTGGATGTGTCTGACCCTTTCCCTGGGGATCAGTTGCAAAAACAGCCGCAAACACGGATACAGGGCCAGAGCTTCAGAGCCTGTGCACTTGAACCCGTCCTCAAACTTCTTGCCAAATGAATTTGCGATACTCTTTCCGCTCGATCCCACTGCAAACGGCCACACTGTTGATTGCAAGAATCGATGCATCTCAGTTTGCTTCACCCCTGCAGTGGATAACCTCTCCATCAAGAAGGTCACTTCTACTTGAAAGAGCCCTGACACGAGATAAATGTGCATCGGGTCGAATGCAGTTGAAGAAATGGGCTTCAGAATTGTTTGTATGAACTGATCCTGGAGAAGGCCCTGAGGGCAATGGTTGAAACCTAAAACAGTTTCCAAGTCCTCAAGCTCCTTTTTGGTACTGGTAGCAGCTTTATCTTTCAAATGGTTGACAAATTTGAAGATTGAGCGGTCAGTGTGCAGCTTCAGCTGCCCAAACTCTAAGGAGTCATGAAGAACCAATCCCTCTGTGTTCTCCGGTGAGTACCGTCTCTGCACACAGTTCTGACAGAACATACAAAGGAGTTTGCCCCCCGCCCCCTTGTTCTCGAAGAACTGTTTGAGGGCAGATTCGTCCGCCACAATGTGTCCAACCGAAGCAGGCAAAGACATGTAGACTGCATCAGGAAACGGCAGCTGGACCCCCTGCCTGAAGTCCAGGCCTTGTTTGTAGAAAATCTTCAAACATCCCCTTGCAATTTGAGACATGCCGTTCTTCACCTTGTTCACCGTCTCTGAACGAATCAGTGAAAAAAAAAACCATGAGCTCTCCATGGAGAGCTGCATGGGGCCAAGTTGCCTGATCGACCAGTATATGGCCTGGACCCGACGTCTGTTGTCACGCTTTAAATTGTTCCCAGGTGAAATTTCATCGGCATATAGACACACGGTTAAAGGCTTTTGAATCGTTGGCCTCTCTTTCACAAGCATCTGCTGAACAGCTCTCGCAAACTTGGGGCACTCGGAACAGGCGTGCCAGAGCATCGCCTGCGGCGAAATGAAGTCCACTGACACCGCTTCGCCATTTTCACCAACCAAGGTAAACTGTTGCATCAATTTACCATACGGAGTGTTTGTGTCAAACGCTGTGTCTCGCGATCGCTTGATTGATGTCCTGCTGGTTCCCGTTGTTGCTAGCTCATCGAGATTGCTCCTGCAAACTGTTAGAACTTCTTCCAACGCTCTTTGACTAATGAATGATTTGCGTCCAAATTGCGACAGGTCCATTGCATGTCACATGCGGTGCGAGCAGTGCCCTGCACACGCCTGCCAGTGCGAGCAGTTGCCCTGCTCCAGCGTCAAACCATGTCAAACCATGATAGTGGACCATACTACATTGAGGCAATCAACATCAAANAAGGTGACCCTGGGGAC
Source organism: Breviolum minutum Mf 1.05b.01 (assembly GCA_000507305.1). NCBI lineage: Eukaryota > Dinophyceae > Suessiales > Symbiodiniaceae > Breviolum > Breviolum minutum. The sequence continues at coordinate 39,774 of DF241895.1, read as the reverse complement.
CAAAAGAAAACTATATGGTATCTCAGGTCCAGGTACAATCAATCTTCGATGCTAGACTATTTTGAGGGTCGCCCAAGATCGCAATGTCACTCTTGGTAAAGTAGCTGCTAAAGGACTGCACTTGCTGGCTCGGCCGCCTCTTGGATGGGCTAACTGACTGACCCAGCAGGGTTGCACTCACTGCTGAAGCCATCTTTGCCTTGTCATCGTCATTCCATGGTCCGGATTGAAGCAATTGCACAGCCTCAACACCTTGCTCAGGTGTCAGTGCCATAACCATATTCAATCGGTTCAACACATGCTGGACGTGTTGGTCTGATGCGGAACCAACAGGCATTGCCTTCAAGAACTCATGAAGACCTAGCAGCTCCTGTTTCCATGTCTCATAGGGGATGTTGCCACCTTTGGCACCTGTCTTGGGAGGCATGACCCTAATCTAATGAAACTACACTCTCTACACTCCTTGCGAGCACAGCCCAGCAGGGTGGTCGGCGAGCTATATACATGTGTGAAGAGGTGGTATATATCCCAATCGCAACCAAGGGGAAAAACTATACACCCAAAACCATCTATATCAGTATGTTCTACGGATACCACCATTGATTCACACATGTATATTTGACGCCCATGCCAATCCAAATGTTCATGCAGCAATGCGGATCAAATCGGTCAAATCACATGTTCATACGCAGGAGTTGAATCTCTCGCTTGTCATGGACATTGGAAATGCACGAACACACATGTGGGAATCTTGAATGATCACGTTGTGTTGGTATGCAGCTGTGACCACTTTGATGCAGGATCCTGAACTAAAACCATACCTTCTCAAAAAGGCAGAGCATCCAAGTATGCAAAGAGCATGCATGGACAGCTTGTTTTTGACCAAAACATGCGTCTCTGATGGGCATCAAGTATATGCGCATAACTTCGCAAGTGTGGTCTATAATTAAAGATACTTCAATGGCAAAGCATTGCAACGGGTCCACTATAACGCGAGGAGTAACATGCAGTCTGGCCTTCAAAACTCTCACATCCTACCCAACATGAAAAAAAAGCTATTACACTATCAAGTCCGGTTGACACCCTTGCCAATGCCAATATGACCATTGAAGTTTGAATTGAGAAGACTTGCTGCTACATGTCAATTAGAAACGCTTGTATCTAAGAACACAAGCTCTCAGCAAAACTTCATCTTACTGAGTCTCAGAGCTACCTTGACTATTCACGTTCGCCTTTGTTGAAATGGGCGTTCCCTCACTTGGGACTGTGTCCTGGTGGTCTTCTACCAAAAGCAGGTCACATCTCAGTTGAAACTCTCGAAGGATGGAAGGCCAATCTGGACGGTGTCTCAAATCATCAGGACGCGGCTGGGACTCGCAAGAGTCCTCATACTCCTGTGACCACGGCGCTGTCCATGATTCCCTGGAGTCGACAGCCTCCACTTTCTGACGCTTCGCAACAGGCTCTAAAGCAGACATGGTAGACTCGAAACTTCAGCCCAAAAAAGCACTGGACATGTGGAGTGACTATATGGCAACTGACGCATGCACACCGATGACATGCAGAGACACGCCAATGTGGAAACATCTTCACACTACAGATGCATATCTAGACATAGGAAGTGAAATGAACCTGTTATATACTTTCTACAATCACATCCAGCCTCTCAGTATCAACTCTGGTGATTTCGACTGCATCTAAAAAACAAGCAGCGGAACATCTGTTTTTGACACCGATTGCAGGAAACCATGCTAATCTCTTCTCAACTCCAAAAAATCCACCACCCTACATTGGTATGCAGGTGGGCTGCCAAAAGCAGGCGTATACATCACAGAGTGGGATCCTATGCATCCCCGCTATGTTTGGGTCAGGGAACAGCTGTAAGTGCATCAACATCCAAGAAGCAACCGCCTACAATGACCCTGGGGTCCACCAAGTTCAAAAAGTGCACAACGCCAGGCGGTGTTTTACCATTCAAACGTACTGTGGGTTTCACACTCTTACGTGCTCGTTTCAGCCTAAGAGTTTTTGTATTCAAAATTTCACCGCTCTTGGCGATAAACTTCACTTCATTTAGCATGGATGTTTTCAAATACGTATGAATCTGTCGTTTGACACTGCGGTACACATGGTTCATGGTAACTCCTGGCTCAGCCTTGTGTGTGAGCGTCAACGCCTTGAAGCCACTCATGACGAAATCACACTGGTGGATAAACCTGTCAGTCTGTGGGATGTAGTTGGATGCCACCCTCAGTACCTCACATGTACAGCTTTTTTGCACAAAAGATGTGATCCATGCGCAGTGGAGCATGGAGGTTTACAACACCCGGAGGACACAAACCAAACTGACCTATACTCCGTTACTTTAGCAGGCTAGGAACAAACATCCTGGGACGGAAGCGACGCACCAGCAGTTCTGGAACCTCACGTTGAGAATAGCGTGCATAGCGGAAGTAATCATCACCCTCTGCGCTGGCCCATTCATGGCATAGATAGTACTGCCATACGCCTCCCTGGTGGCATGGCACCGTGATGCAGCGGTCAGCACCCGATGCGATTTTCTGCTGCTCCCTTTGTCCCAAAGGGCCCCAAAGAGGGGGAACTGGCAGAGGATCTCCCACTCGCCAATTTCGATCGACAAAGGCGCATTCGTACTTCATCCTGTTCTGCGAGCCCACTTGCTGCACTGAGTTCAATCAAGCATACAGTCATATGATGAACTGCATGCTACTGCATCTGTGATCTTCAACATTCAGTGCTTCAGTGCACATGATTAGCCATGTTATGTTACCCAGACTGTTCACATCAGTGCGTTTATCTATCAGAAGTAAACATGTCAAGACTGAGGCTATACAAGTAGTCGTCTATCAGAAGTGAACGTGTCACTGCTATACAAGTAGTCCGCACGATCGAGGGGCTATAAAGCAGCTCTTTACCAAGCTGAATCTAGCACATCATGTCACGAACACGAACACGCGAGCAAAGCCCAGCATGTCATACTATAGGTGCGAGCAAAGCCCAGCATCCTCTCCATATACACGCGAGCAAAGCCCAGCGTGTCATACTATCGGTGCGAGCAAAGCCCAGCATCCTCTCCATATACACGCGAGCAAAGCCCAGCATGTCATAGCAGGTGCGAGCAAAGCCCAGCATCCTGTTACCCAAAATCATCATTACTCACCCAAACCAGACGTGACACACGGTGTGAAAGCACCCCTGAAAAGCTACAGCTACAGTACCCAGAACATACACATGGTTGGGGGGGCCTAAATTAGTCAACTTTGAGGGAACCAATGTAACAGGGAAAAATCGTTGGGGGCTTTACGATATCCCTCCAGAAAACATCGAACACCTGAAGAAATATTGCAATGTAGGGAGCTTCAAACAGAAGTGCTGGAAGAGTTTTACTTGATGTTAAATGAAGGAAACCCACATAAATAGGTTTGCATCCCCAAGGTTCAAAGGTACAAAAACAACATAGAGATACAGAAATCTTGTGTATACACAATCCAAAAACATGGCCCGGTTCGATGGTGATGACCATATTCCAACACATGTTAGGAGAAACCAACTTTGTGGAAACACAAAGTTACCAAGGGCAACTTTGTGTTTCCACAATCTGGATTGTTTGGGAAATATATTTTTTTGTGTTTCCACAAATGTGTTGTGTGCAAGTATGTGTTTCCACAAAGTTCCAGTGTGCAACTTTGTGTTTCCACAAAGTTGCATAAATGCAAAAAAATCATTGACTCACTCCCGAAAAAGAAGGTATAACTAAACTCTCGCGATTTTTTTTTGACCTTTGAGTTTGGAAGTGATTTTTTGGGTCAATTCTGAAATTTCGAGAAATGTAAAGCTTGAAAATCAAGCAACAGTGGCAAAAAAAATCAACATCGAAGAACAGGAAAAAAATGCCATGTTGGTCAACTCATCGGTTTTTTTCCCACACTTTTATCCTATGATATCCATGATTTGCGTGATCATATCAATAAATTTATTTGAATGCAAGACTATGCAAAGTATTGTAGTACACACTACTTTTGAATATGTTTGGATATCTCACGCAAGGCCTATGTCCATTCCCCGGTTCCACGGTCGTGGGTCAAAGCCCATTTTTTCCGTTGATTTCGGACTTCGATGGTTTGTCAGTACCTGCAGGCCTTGTGGATTCACAAAGCGTTTTGAGACAGCACATCGTCCATGAGGAATCATTTGGTGATCATTGTTTTTTGAATGGGTTTTTGAGTACATTTCTTCACAACCAAACATGGTGAATTTGTTTATTAATGCGCTGTCGCAAGTCAGCTGTGGCTCGGCGACTCTGTATATGGATTGGTTTTGTTGAAACTTTCATGGCATATGAGCAGGAGCGTGCTGGAATCTGGATTTCTTGACAATACAATTTTTTCGTGAAAAATGCAACTTATGTTTTCACTATACATCCTATCCACACTCCAACACGTTCCCCATAAGCAACGACCAACTTGGGCCATGTCAACACGCTATCCACGTTGGGTTGGTACCCTAAATCATCGACGACTCTGCAAACAACCATGCGCAAAGAAAACGTGCGCTCCACCAGAAACATATGAAGTTTGGACATCGTATAGGGTACCAACTGCCAAATTCCAAAACGCAAGGATTAATCAGCTGTGCATCTATAGGACTTTCAAACCTTTAGGTAGAACACCTGTGAGGTAAGTTTCATCGATGCAAACTCTTAGAGTACATTTCTAAGGTTATAGCATTGAAATTGAAATTCATGATGCTGTAGATATATCAATTGTCCTTCACCAGGGCAGCTTATGTACCCTTCTCATCACAGCTAATGCCTTTTGACCATCTGTACATGTAACACGTCGGCCATCTTGCACATGGCGTCCAAAGCAGTGGTCACTTGCTGCTTTTGCTCTTGGTTGGCTTTCCGGTGCTGATACCTTGGTTTGCAACGAGCAGTTTAGTACATACATACTGTTGCGCAAGGATAGGTCATAAACATGCCCCAGGGTGAAAACAAAAATAGTTGCCATACTAAATGTAATCATACAAAGATACTGGTAGCCACCACGACGCCTGTTCGATTCATTCCGACAGCGCTTACCCGAATCCTTCCAAAATGCATGGCCCTTGTACCACCTGGGATGTTCTTAAAGTAAAGTATCAAAAAACTATTGATCCAGCAAACCCATGCACATCTTTACCCGAAACAAATCATCTTCCCTACCAAAACTGCTTACTATTTAGGTCAGGAAACACAACTCTGCTGTCATGTGCATCTGCTTCCGTGTCATCAATTGATTGCCACGGATAGTTTGCAGTTGCAGGGGCATGACGCCAGGGAGGAACTGCCGAAGCGGACGCTGTAGAACGGGTAGACGATGTGGCTGATGAAGCAGCTGATGTAGCAGTGGACCTTGCATGCAAGTTAGAAGTGGTTTATGATGTAGCAGTAGGATGTATAGCAGTATAGGCGTGCAAGTTAGAAACAAAATTCTTTACAGGCATCCATTTTAGAAACAAGAAAACTTACTATTGTCATTATAAGAAACCAATCACGCTTCTCATGCGACTGCTGCCCCCACTTGCTGTAGCCACCCATCTGATTCGTCCAGCCCCCCGTCCAATGATTCTTCCAATCATTGTTCCAGCCCCCCGTCCAAGACTTGTCAATGACCGCCGCCTTGACGTCCTCGTCTTTGGCCTCCAACTTGACGTCCTCGTCTTTGGCCTCCAACTTGACGTCCTCGTCTTTGACCTCCGCCTTGGCTGCAATCCACTGAGCCCACTCTTCATCGGTGTACTCGTAGTCCGGCTCATGAGGCCAGCCTCAGTTGGCAATCGCAGTAGATGAGAAATGGATCAGGTTGCTTGAAGACCCATCCGAAAACCCTTCTAAAACAATTTCCCTTCCGTGCAGTCCTCAGTATATGAAAGAAACACAAAGAACACGTATACCATATACATAGTAAAGCAACCGGGCTCATCCACCACCAATTCAAACTCTTCCTGTTCTTCCTGTTCTTCCTGTTATCAGGGTCTCTCATGTCTGAAGTTTTCTTTAACCCCATTCAAAAACACAACCGCTAGAGAACAAACACATTGAAATCATTGAAACAAAATTGTTTTGGCTTCCCAGGTCCTTCACATCTTTCAATCGCGGTGGGACATGCTTTCCTTATATGTGACTACAGTGGGACTGAAAGAAACAAGTCTTGCCATGGAGGGTGCCTGATACCTTTTACACAAGTTAGAAAGGTGCAAAAAAAAACTGCCTTCCATTAAATAGTGAAGTCTCCTGATGAGTGGGAACGCTCGGAATCAGCAGGCGATGTAGGATCGGAATCAGCAGGCGATGTAGGAGATAAGGCTTCCAAGTAAGGATCCACGGTGACGTGCCTTGGACGCTACTTGCTACAAACTTTTGGGAATGTTACACTGCATGTCACCCCACGCTAATCTAACTGCTTGGGGAAAACAACAAAAGCCTTGACTAATGATGATGTCAAAGTGCTCTGAAGGATCTGCGCTGCCATCAACCTCATCAGCCCCAGCTTCAGTAGCCATGGCAGCGGAAAAATGGAATCTAGAGTGAAACTGTGAAACACTGTGAAACAAAGAAACTGATATAGTGAACATTGTGAAGTTTCAACGTCCTGGCAATGCTTTAAAAAGTTGAGAGTCATTCTCTGTTCGAATCAAAGGTGTGACATAACAGAAATCATTCCGGCATGAGGGGATGATTATACATCAATGAAGTGGCATCTGCCTGGGTTCGTTTCGAACGATTTTAGTGAACCTAGTGCTTGTGACCATCATTCATGTGAATGGAACCTAGTGTTCATGATAGTTTCATTTCGAACGATTTTAGTGAACCTAGTGCTTGTGACCATCATTCATGTGAATGGAACCTAGTGTTCATGATAGTTTCATTTCGAACGATTTTAGTGAACCTAGTGCTTGTGACCATCATTCATGTGAATGGAACCTAGTGTTCATGATAGTTTCATTTCGAACGATTTTAGTGAACCTAGTGCTTGTGACCATCATTCATGTGAATGGAACCTAGTGTTCATGATAGTTTCATTTCGAACGATTTTAGTGAACCTAGTGCTTGTGACCATCATTCATGTGAATGGAACCTAGTGTTCATGATAGTTTCGTTTCGAACGATTTTAGTGAACCTAGTGAACCATGAAAGTGACATTGAGTGGTTGGAAGTTGGTGACCATCATGGTCATGCTATCTGAGCCGTGCGATGCACGAAGGTTGGAGAGGCAACAGGCAAAAGGGGAACTACAAACAACTGAGGCTATATTGAAGCTCCATGATCAAACATTCATTCAGTTGAACATATCGCCTTCGCAAAAAAGGAAACATCCATCCAGTTGAACAGCATGTTTTTTGTTGCACCCTGTCGCTGCTAAGTATGTTGACGCCACGTGCAGCCCCCCCATGGAAAAGATTGCTGACAAATCAAAGTTTGGTTATTCAAAAACAACTGTGGTACATCTTCTGTTTCGACCCTGAACCCTTTCCAATGGGAGACGTTGCCAAAATTTGGACACCAACCTGCAGGTCACCAACCTGCCACAAAAGAGACTCTAGCCACGCACGTCCCACATCCCGCAAAACAAGCAACACGAAATCATTCCAACAACCAACCAATGAAACAACTCATCTAGATTACCTTCATCTACCAACTAACCAACCAACCAACCAACCAAACAAACAAACAAACAAAACAAAACAAAACCAACCAACCAACCAACCATGAATCCACCAGTCAAACAGATTAAAGTTCACCAAAAAAATCGTGGGCACATGACATGACATCTAGAGACTCTCATCACTCTCCTCAGAAGAGGAGGAGGCTTCGTCTTTTCGATACACAGCTTCTTCCCACTGAGCAAGATTCAAAACATTCCCCTTATACTCCAAGCCATCATGTGATACGTGGTGCAACCAATGAACAATGCTTGGGGGAGTCTTGCAAATGACCCTCTTGGCCACCTTTACCTTGTGACATTTCTGGGCAACAAAGCGCCTGGAATGGGAGACAGGCAGGCTCTCACGCCCCACAAACTTTAATGGGTGCAATCGCGACTTTCCTAGCGAAGACTGAACATAACATCCTAGGCGACGCAGGAAGTTACCAAATGTCATGTTGGGATCCAAGTCATGTTCCACAGAAAGCTTCACTGTTCCAGCTGCGCTCACGAATTGATGAATCAGGCTGCACTTNGTTAATATGTCCACCTGAGATCTAACATTTATATTATACACAAACCCTTTGCATGAATACCAACTGGTCTCAAACACGGTCCTGTCCCTCAGCTGCCTCTGCAGCTTCGTCAACTTCTTCAGATTTACGTCGCTTGAGTCGTCGTCGACGTTTTGGAGAACCTTTCCTGAAGTATACATGTCGTCTAACATGCTACCCAATGTGCCTATCATGTATCAATGTATCAATGTGTCTAACATGCTTTCCTCAATAAGATCACACCCACATTGATACTTAAAATTGATATATTAATGTGAAGCAAGACTCGGCTTGGGAAGGGCAGGCGGAGATGCACGAATAGCGGCTATGACATATTCAATATTCTCTTTGGTCTGTTCAATCCATAAATCCCCTGATTTGTTGATCCAAAGCATTCTGACTTGACGTCCTGCATGAACCACCCCAGCTTCCTCGATGTCCGGAGCAGTTACGAGGACTGAATCACCAACGAGGTACTGATCGTCAGCTCGCACATGCCTGAACTTCTTTGGAGGCTCATGGTTTGACTGTTCTGCATTTTCGATCATCTGCCTATTCAAGGCAGTTTGGCGTGCAGCTAATCTGAGATTTTGCATCTCGCCAAACCATGCGACAGAGAGCGTGACTTTATCCTTATTACCTTTATTGTGTCGCTGCATCGATTTACCTTTGACCAGTTGACACAATCCTCTGTCGTCCTCCGCAAATGTGTGCTAGGCAGCCAGACTTTCTTGCCCTTTGACACACACCACACCTGCTGAAGTGTTAATTCACCATCATCACCTTCATCGTCTACCTCCTCCTCCTCAGGTTCCCCCTCCATGTGTGCATCCATTTGGAGAGTTTAAAGGCTAGATGATGCTGTTGCATGAGACTTGCTTGTTATTCATTGTTGTTGATATTCTGCAAATTGATTTTGAAATCACAAAATGATAAAACACGTATGGAGCCTGCGAGCAAAGCCCTGCAAAACCAGCGATGCGATCAAAGGCCAGCACCACATGCATCTAGGATAAAATGGTCGGAACAAACAACAGGTTGATCAATCAGTGGCATTGGCAATGTATTGACGCAAGCGAAAAAACCTAAGATGAAAGTCTTTTGACCCGCTCTGCGCACTTCCTTTGTGCCTGATAATATATGTTGCCAAACTCTGCTATCTACACCCTTGGTTTTTTGGCCAGGGGTTCAACATCCAGGGTTTTGTGCCCTTGCTTCTGGTAAAGCACTAAGGTGTCACCCTTGGAAATCCTCTTGAAGTTTCTGATACTGATTACGCACCTTCAAAAGACCCTAACTGTGCCTGGGCCGTTTCACAACAGGTTTCAGCGTTTCCACTACCTGCCTTTTGGCTGGCGCCTGCTGAAACAAAATGATGTCCTCACCTGATTCTATTTTGGTGAAGTTCCTGATGTACGGCAAGGAAATATCCTTCTTTGGATTGGTCCAATCATTTCTAGGGTTAAGGTTAACCCATTCCACATTGCACTCATCCTTCGTTTCACACGTTTTCATCCACCAGCATGGGTTTACAAAACCCACGGTTGATGCAGGATCGTCACCGTCCTTCAAGAACTGGTTGGAAGCACCCAGGACAACCTTGTATTTCCTAAACAGTCCTATCTGCTGGATTGGAGGGGTCCTCCACCAACACCCTAAGGGTTGCACATCCCAAGGTAAATTTTTTCTCTGCAAAATCCTTCATTGCCAACAGATTCTTGGGAGACTGCAACTGAACTGAGCCTAAGTTCACCTTCAGTTTCTCCCACTGCTGATCCATGGCAGTCATGATCCTGGCCTTGAAAAGTGCCACCGCAAAAGTCCACGATGAAGATGGATTGATGCTATCTATTCCCAAAACCTTTGGAGGAGCCCCCATTCGATATTCTCGCCACTGCCCATCCATGAAACCATCACATGATGCAATGACATTCTGGGTACTTCCATGTTCATCCTCCACTTCTAGCTCCACACCTGATTCACTAATATTTACGATCTTTCCTTGCTGCTTATCTTGTTTCCTAATGACACATTGCCCAACTCGAAAACCATTGGCCATCAAAATCATCGTCTTGTTAACCACCACGCCCACTTCATTCATCTCAGCCATCCTGAGATTTGCGAAAATCATTGTATGATGGAACGATTTGAACCTTTAAAGTAGTATCCCCTATAAAGCAAAACTTCTCAGCAAATATTGTGTGGCTAGAGTCACTGGTTTCAAGTCAGTCTTTGCAATCTTACCTGATTCAGCCCCAGCACTTAGCACTGCCTTGGCCTTCTCTTCAAATGGATTCTCCACGGTGCGCTCGGCTTTTTGCGCGAAGCGGAGAACAGCCTGGTGTTGTGCAACCACTGGGTCGACCGCAGTCCACAAATCCACCTTGCTTTTCTTCTCGAGATAGCTGTTTGCCAGGTGGCGCTCGGCCAGGCCTTCCCTTGGTTTGGATTCTTGTCTGGTCGAAAGAAAGGATTTCATTCAAGCGTGTTACTGGGTCGCCTTGATAGTACAAAGAAAAATAATGTCATCATGGAATCATGGGCTAAACAGAAGCTGAGTAGCATTTGGAAAAGTGTCTCCTTCGATACATGGTCAGCATGGGCTACAAACACATCCTTGATTTCCTTCATTTTTGCCTCGAAGTCATCAAGACGGTGTGAAAAGGTTGCCGATAAAGACTTCTTTATGTCTTGGCTTGAAATTTTCACTTCCCCACATAACGCAAGCTTGATGATAGCGTGGCGCCACTGCACCCTCGTTTTGCTGCCCTTGACAGCTAGCCCAATGCAATCCCACCACTGCTGGCCCAACCTCAGCTGTGCCATTCTGGACTGTTTTCAAAAAAGAGTTGCGAGCTGTGCCCAGCAAACAACACAGGCGAGTAAAACCCAGCCTGTGAATGATATATCATGTATGTATATTGAGTGTTTTCAAGAAAAGTGAACCAAAGGTTCACAACAACGGCAAGAAACTTTCTGGAGGGCTCACCATGGGCCCGACAAAACTCATCAGTTTGCAGGAGGTAACTACCCTCTTTTCCTCCTGCATAGTTCATTACGAATTTGTAGAGCTCCAAGCAGCAGTCCACCTGCGGCTTACTTCTCATGACCTCTGACCGGATGTCTACCCATGTGCATGCAGCCATTGATGATCCACTCCAGGCCCTCAGGATCTTCCTGGCAATCTGCAACTCCGTTTCCTTATCTTGCCATGATCGCCAACCAAACAATAGCCAACATAAACAAAATTAAACCAGATCTATTGCAGATTCACTGCCAACAAATTAAGAAAACAAACCCTTCTTTATTCACGTATGAGGATCATTCTGGGCCACCTGTTGTGAGGCGTTGGCTGCAGACTGGATGAGCCCACCCAATGCTGGAAACATGTCCAGCACTGCCCAGTGGAGGCATGTCCAATTCATGCCTGTGCTGCATGCAGACTGTAAAGTTCTTTGAGATTGGATTTTCTGATCAGCTATACACTCGGTTCCAAAATAAAAATGTTAATATCTAAGTACAGTCACGATACCTTGGGTGATTGCAGAATGAAAGGGTTCATCCACTGCCTGGATTTTCTCTGGAGACAGCTTCCCTGCCATGGTGAATCTCTGATCTGGGTGCGGTTGCCCTGTGGCAAAGGACTTAAGTACCATGTTGGTGTGGGAGGAAGACAAAGAAGCGAAACGTAGCATGCCAACTGGTGGCAAGCTTGGAGAGTTTGCCACCAAACCTGATGTTGCATGAACTCATGCATCATGTCATTGATTGGCTATAACATTCAACCCAAAAGATTTCCCTTGAACAATCAAAACATAGTCTCTGCACTATTTGACCTGCCCCTTGAAGTACATCCTAGAAACGCTCATTGTAGTCCTGTATCGATGTATCCCTGGGGCTCACTTCTGTGCAGAGTGGTTTCTGGAGATCTCCATTCCACCCCAGCTCAAAAAATTCGGTACACAGCTTTGCCACATGACTGCTTTGGATTCCTTGCCCGTCACGGTTGGACGGGTGGACACCGATGAGCAAACTGGATGTCCTCTGCTCCCATGCCAAATTGCGACGCTTCAAAATCTGGATCAACACGGTCAAAAATGTGGAGAGCGCCCCAGATTTGGCCTTTTCGATGATTTCCTTGATCTCACGCTCGGCGTCTGCAGACACAGCTGCCATAGCTAGAACTCAGCGGTTTTCCAACAGCTAAATTTACACTAATTGATTTTCAACAAAAAATCCAAGTCTTTCTTTTCATTCCCTTTATCTTTCAATCTTCGATTGTTTCGACTGCGAGCCAAGCCCATGCAGATCAAGGCGCGATCAATGACCAGCAACAAAAACGGAGAAAATATCTAAAGTTGAAATCAAAATGAAAATAAACCATGTTCGAGGACAGGAGGAAAACGGGAAGGAGTACAGGAGGAAAACGGGAAGGAGAATACATGCAAGGACAAAGGTAGCAGGCAGGGCAGGAAACAGCTACAATTCAGTACACACGGAAAAAAGGAAAGGAACAAACTGAAAACGGAATCAACTTGTGAAAAACATGTTCATGAACATGGCAATATACGTGTATAACACCAAATTCTTGCATGACATCTTTTTTGCATCAAAAAAACAAAACTGGCATATAAGTACGGTTTTTTGTTTTTACATCACCCCAACCCCCCTGATCAGCCCAAGCTGGCCTGCTTATTGCAGGCTGCGTTGGAAATAGGCGGCCGCCACATAAGAAGCGGTGTGTTGGGATATAAAAAGAAAAAAAAATATATATATATATATAATGTAAATATCATACTGGTTTTAGACGATTTTCACAGGAACCCTTCCTCAACAATTCAATTACACTACCAGCCATTGATATTTACTTTTTCCAAAATACATGCCCACCCTGTGCAACAAAATCCCATCATTCTGAAACAAGCAAGGCAAACCCCAAAATATTGTTATCCAAAAATGATCTCACTTCGAGTTATCCCCACCTTTTTTTTCACGCGAGGCCCCATATAATGCCTTATGGTGCCAAAGGTTTGGTTGGCCTAACTGGACTTAGCAGACTTACTCGCTATGTAGGCTAAGTGCACTTAGCGAATATACACTAATCCCGCTAAGTCACATGTTTGGCACTTATGAAACATACCCATATGTCGGCTAAGTCCTTTTCCCAACATATCGCCAAGTCCAGTAACTTGGCAGCAAATGTTAGCAAGTCAGCTGACTCGATTGTCCAACATACTAAATACATAGCCCAAAGAGCTTTATGTTAGTAACTTGCCTACCATTGCAGGGCACACTTGCAGCAGTTATAGTTTCCACAAGTGTATGTTACAAGAAATATAAGTGCAACATAGCAAACATACCTATGTCCGCCATGTCGGATAAGTAGATAGTAACCAACCCGATCCTCCAAGTAAGGTTGCTGAAAAACGAGAATGTTACACTGTCAGGATACGCGATCCTCAATGCTTCTTTCATCGCTGCCTCCACGACTCCTACGTCTTCTCGCAGTTGGGCACGAGTTCTCATTGCTTCAGTTGTCGTCTGTTCACTCATGGAATTGCATGCTTGAACACGTGTCCTGAAATCACCTGCAAGATCGTAGCCTCGACGGTAGAGGGCTTCAATCAACCTTGTCACCATTACACTGAACTTATACCTTCTGACTCTTTCTTCTGCATCCAACGTGGCACCACGGGCCTTTGCTCTGTCTTCGTAGAAATCACGAAGTGTGCCTTCATCAATGGTCACAGGAAGGCCCCGTTCCAACGTGAATGGGCCTCCAAGTCCTGTTCTCAACACGGGATGGTCTGTCCCTGTGATGTCGTGCCTTACTCCATCAGCAAGGAGTTTGGCTCTTCCGTTGTCAGTTTCATCGAAGACATATTTCTTCCAGAACCCATATTTGTGCACACAAAAATCTGCGATCTTGAATAGGATGAATCTTGTGATGCGGTCTTCCGGGTCAGTGTTGTGCAATTCCCCACCATTGTAGTTGACGAGGTCTTGTTTCAGTCGATCATGATTGACTGCCAAGGAGTCCGACTCATCAACGTCAATGATCTCAGTTTCTTCTTTCTGTTCGTCAGTTACCTCCATTTCATCATCATGTGGTGAGTATTCTTTCTTGATTTCTTCGTCGTCATCAATCTTGATTTCGCTTTCCAGTGCATCATCATCAGGAAAATGAAGTTCAGCGAGAGCTTCTTCGTTCTCGCGAATCATGACATCGATTTCTTCTCTGGTATTCAGAATCAGGATCGGCGAACACTGATTCATCGTACCAGCACTGATGAATTTTCCCTTGCACTGTGGGCATGACAAGAAGAATTTCGGCTGTTCAAACATACAGTTTGGGCAGATCCTATTTTGGAGGCACTTCTTAGGAAATAGATCATGTCTCGCCAAGACCATGGCGACTCCCATGTCTGCTGCGGCTTTGCCATTGCCAGGATTCCTTGAATATTCTTGCCATGCATCTCCTAACTCGTTGACGATGTCGGTTCTTCCAATCTCTGTTGCTTTGTCAACGAATCTGTCCATCAGTGTTCTGATGACAGGCGGAGGTGCCGCCTTTGCAGCGTATTCACATTGGATAACAACTTCGTCCACCACCTTGTGGCTTGCAATCCGAACAGGATCCTGTGCTGGGAATTTTCTACCTGGTGACTTCTTGCAGATCCATATCTCCTGCACCTCGGGAAACGGTACAGTGTCCATTACGACGATGTCTCCGTTGTAGGTAATGCCTGATCTGTACTTCAAAAGTCTGTTGGCAGGTACATACAACACTAACAAGTACTCATTTCCGCTTCCTAAATAATTCAAGCTGCTACTATTCCTTGGATCCCATGGTGCAAACTCTCCGAAGAACGCATGATCCCTGCTCCCATATCCTCCTCCTGGAATGATGCCAGCATTGATGATCGACATAAGGTTACGAACCTCAGTCACGTGGTATCCTCCAGCCATCTTCGATGCAAATTCATGGGTCAATCTGATGTTCACGTTTTCGTGGTCGATATTGACAAGCAGTGGATTTCTATGATCTCCAGTGAACGAATGTCCTGAAGTTGCACGAATGGCCAACGGCCTCAACCACCCTTTTGCTTTGGCTAGTCTATCTCCCAGGTCTTCTTGATACAATTCAGGATCTTCATACTTCTGAATTTCTCCCATGTCTTCGGGTGTGGCAACTTGTGCGACCATCATGAATCTTCTTTTAATAGGTCTGAAGTTCAGCGACCACCAGAATCCATGCATCAACTCTTCTCTTCTCTTCTGAAGGATATCTTCTCTATAGGTCTGTGATGCATAGTCGTACGCTTTCTCTTGCATTCCCGTGTCCCAACAGTGATCGTTACGGATGAAGCTCTCTACGGAAACCCATCCTGTTTCATCACACTTGACTGCAGGACCACCTTGCCCAATCTTATGGCGCAACACATTACTCCACCTTCTTGTTCGATTTGCCATCTCATCTCTAAGGTTCCAATCTCCGAACATTTTCGTGGAGAACTGACCACATACATCCCACTTCTTGTCGGCGAACGGTGCCATTCTCGATCCGACGGGTACAGCTTTTCCGTACTTCATTTCCTTCGTCCAGTCTTCATACTTGGACATTTTTGTTTGATCCACCGTTGATTGGTGATCCTTTTGTGGGACATATTTGGTCTTCTGAATATGCTCGTGCAACTCTCCAAACATGTGGTGGATATCCTTGAAACCAAAATTCCTCGGGTTCTTATCTCCCACAAGCACGTTGGTTACCACCTTTGCTCCAATGATCTCCTCTAAGCTCTTCGCTTCTGGATGCAATAAGATGTTGTCCCTTTTGCTTGCAATTGGCTCTTCTTTTGGTACTGGGTCGTCATCCTGGATGTCTTCCATTGTTGTATCCTGTTTGGCATCCTGTCCAACATCTGGAGTCTCGTCGTCATCAGGAATCACTTCTACATCAATCCCGGCTTGACGAGATGCAAATCCAGTTTGGATAGACAACAAAGCTGCTTTCCAATCTGAAGCTCCATCCTTTGGACAGTCCTCGATCGTGTGTTCGTTGCTGAAGCAATTCACACAGATTTCTTGGGTATCAATGATGCTGCTCAACGAACGAAGGGTTCTGCCAAACAAACTGTGGATATGTGCTTGTGGAGTGATCTTCCTCCTCTTGCTTTCACCGCTGCCCGGTGCAGCAACCGCACCACCTTCCCTAACCTCGGTACTCGGGTAGGCGTCGCCAAAACCCTTTCCCTCAGTAGGTTCAGTAGATTGAGCTGCGTCGGGCATGTCGGCGTCAGCGCTTCCGGATTTTGGAGGCATAGCCGCTTCACCTGGCGGAGGTTGAACAATTTCTTCATCCATGATAGGGACGACGGGCTGTCTGGTAAAAGGGATGACCTCAGTCGGCACCTCCAGGCATTCCTCAAGGGTATAAACCTCTCTCTTCTTCTTGTTGCTGGAAGTTATTTTGCGATTCCTTATGCCCGTGGGGTATGCCGATGCATTGAATGTAATCAAAGATTGCTCGAGTCCCGTCAGGACCTCGTTGACTTCTGTCCATCCAAAGTAGTTCTGCCCACAACCCTCATACATCAGTGCGATTCGCAGAATACCAAGACATATTTCAACACAATCCCCAATTGCTTCTTCTTTGGGATCTTCACTACCACCTAGCAACTCTCTGATCACATCTGCTGGGAACAACTTTCTCATGTAGTCAGCATAAACCCTATTTCCGTGATCATACGTGAATTGATACAGGTCCACTATGCTGCCGCCCGGTCCGGGGACCTTCTGGCGATCCACATTCAGTGTCTTGCCTTGTCCGGAGTACATGGCATTGGCTGCTGCCTTAGCCGGCATCCTTGTTGTTCCTAGGTGCGAAACATATTTCCCTATACCTGACGTGTGAGTCCTGAAAACCCGGATGGTTTCTCTCATCCATAGAAGCATGTCATTTCCTGGGTCAAGGGATCCCCAGAACGCTGACAGATTCTTTTCATGCACGATGATTGATGCTGCCCAACGGAGCATGATGTCGGCTTCTTCTGGGTTGTAACTCATGAAATGAAATTTGCGACACCAATTCGAAGTGCAATTTGGGCAGTATGCAACGTACTCAACGATATCGTCATATCCTTTGCCTGCCAGTTTTGCTTCTGAGCACACAGCACACATGACGAGATACTTGTTGCTGGGTTGCAGGTATTGATCATCGGTTGGAACTTTCCTGCATCCTACAGAGTACCAGTTTCGATCAATCTTCCTCAGTGGTTTGGGAGAGACGGCGTCAAAATCCACAAACGACATCGGATTCATGGTCTTTCGAGTCCTCAGTACATCAGTAGGCACCCTTTCATGGGGTTCGGCTGGTTTCACGAATCCTACCTCGGGAGGTTGTCCAGCCAATTCATCATTCAACTGCACATCTTTGATTTGCTCTTCGAGCTGGCTGATCGTCTCATCACCAATAGTGCATGCGAATAGCATTTTCTCTCGGAAAAGGAACTTGTCGATGCATGAGAATGCGGCATTGATCTCCCAATTTTCGTCACACAAGGGTACTTGTTCCAATGCTACCGGTTTGGTGGCATACATTCTGTGATCTATGAGGTTCGACAATTCTGACCACATGAGTGGATTGCATGTGACTGCCACTCCGGTCTTGACCAGTGCTGACGCAAGGGAATTCCCAATTACCTGTTCAAGATGCATCTCTGTCCCATGAAAGAAATTGCTGCTTGTGCAAAGGTTAACGAATATCGGTGCTCCTGCTACACTAAGTAGGTCCTTCATCATCCGGCAAAACTCAGGAACAATGTCATCAACATCAAATACGAACCTAGTTGCGGTGCAATCCCGGTTCCAATGCACAAACTCTCCAAACGAAAACCACATATGCACGGATGCTCCTGCACGAACGTCGTCTTCATCTTTGGCTAATCTCTCCACGAATTCGCGGGCCTTTGCGATCACATCGAAACACTTGTGTTTACCGACCGCTTCCTCTTCCATCACTGATTCGTGGTACAGGTTTCCCCATCCGAATGCGTAATCAATTTGGGTTTGCATGTTGGTCTTGTTGACCTTCTTGCTACCGCTCCTCTTGATGATGTCGAAATCTGAGAACAATGCTGTAGTGGTCTGTCTGATACCACTGGAGATCTCAACACTGCCTACGGTGGATGTGGCTGCATGGTTGAAGAACTGCTTGCTCGTGATCGGACGTATCAACGAATTCACAACTTCCGTGTCCCCGAGGACGCCGCAAAGTGCGGCCATCTCTTTGGTCTCTAGGTAAAGATGTGTTTGTCTCAAGTGCGATCTTGCCATGCAGTAATTATACAGTCTGATCCAGTCCTCATCACTTCTCCTTTTGTATCCTCGCAATGTCTTCATAGTCACACATCCTGACCATGAAATGATGTATGATGTTACCTTGCGGAGGTAACACGAATATGTTGACTTGTGACTGACTGGGACGATTGCTTCTTCTACCATAGGCTTGAAGAGGAATCCAGATTGGGCTAACAACTTAATTGTACCAATCCTATCAGCAAGGTTCTTGTTGCTCCTTTTGAACCTCTCATATCTTATTCCATCAGGCACTGTTGGATATCGCCACTCATCGTCGGGGAGAATGGTGTCTTCCCCGGCGGACTCTGATCCAGGATCATATGCCATCGGTGGAATGCAATATGGGTTGATCACGGTGGTTGGCACATTCGTGGTGGTCGATCCTTGGGCACTGGTATTCTCTGGGGTTGTCTGATCTCTTTCCGTAACGACAATCCATGGATCATCTTCCTTTTCATAGATGAAACCCCAGCCTGATTTTGGCGCGGATGATGCACTTTCATTTGCTCTCAAGAACTCATGAACATGCGGCTTCCCCTGGCTGCCGGCAGCGAACACAGGTTCCACCCTTTTGGGCATCGATTTCGCCTCAATCTTCCTAACATGTCTCACCAAGTACACATCAATGAGTCCAGTAGAGACTGCCCATTGTGGCCATCTACTGCGTTCGGGAGTCTTGAATTCATCTTCGGGCTCGTCTCCGAACACATAGTGGCGACCACGACGATTTTCTGGTGTTTTGGATGATTCCCATTGCTCATCATATGGGATGTTATTCCAGGTCACCCCTTCTTTGAGACTCTTCAGTCTTTCATTCCTGGCATTGGCATGGGTCCCATTCTCATCGATCATTTCTGCGAAGAACACATTCCATCCCAATTCCTTGATGCCTTCCAGTTCTGGTAGTCCTTTTCCACAATCTGCCAACGCTTTCTTCAGGACATTGGCGTCATCTTCCGCCAGGTACGTCCTTCCTGACATACGTTGTTCTTCCCTGGAGTGGAGCATCCTTGCCACAAGGCTGGATAATGAACAGTAGTACATGAGTAGGTGCACTGCTGCCCACATCGGGATGTCATTCTCTTCAGCGATCTTGGTTCCTTCAAAACATCGATTCGTGATCTTCTCTGCCAGTTTTCTTTCATTGATCATCATGTCTGGTCCGCCCTGCATCATCTTTACGGTTTCATTCTTCAATCGGATCGCTAGGGTCAGCTCTCGTGCACACTGAAGTAACTTGTTGCGAACGAATACGACTTGTGATGAATTGGGCACATACAGATCGTTTGCAAAGCTCCAGTACTCCTTCATGATTGCATGCCAATCTGGATCACGATACTTGAAACTATACAATTCATGTTCATTATGTTCTAGCATGTATCCAGTGCTCACAAGTGTACCATTCCTTAACCTTCTGCATGCATCCTCGAGCGACGACTTCATCAACACATTGGGTAACCTACTGGAATCTACATATTTCTCGAAATCATCCCAGAAAATGTCTACCCTTTGGATGAACTCGGAATCGGCAAAGCATTCTAAAATCCCTTGTCCTTCCTCAGATCCGATTCTTTGTTGGATTGCTTTGATCAATAACCTCACTTTGGTAACATATTGTTTCAATGTTCTCTCGCAATCCATCTGGCAAGCGTACCTATGCAAGTTATACAACCAGATCCTGCATCTCTCGTCGTCGATTGGTCCTGTCATGAACCAGCACGAGAGCGCTACAAGGGTCGGTAGTCTGAATGCATCCTGGCACCAAATCATAGCGTGTGATATGTCCATTGCAATGCCCATCTTAAACGAGGGCAACGTGGTCGCATTTCCTGACTGCAACTGGAACACTGTGTTAATCACGGCTAGTGATCTTCTCGCTATGGATCCCTGATTAGCGAGGAATAGATCTTGTGTCCCACCACCCGATCCTGGTACGATAGGCTGTGTCGGGTGAGGTGTGCTTGCACTTGCTGCCATCTTGTTTGGTGGGTCTTTGTTTTCCTCAGCTGCTTCCGCAACCAATTCACGTTCACCGATGAGCCGGCGGCCACAAAGGTTACTAGTAGAAAAGGTGCTTCGCAGATTTGGAATAAGTTCGGAAGGGGAGTCTGTCTTACGATAGACACGAAGCACGACAACACAAGCTGCCTTGTTCTTGTTTCCCCCGGCTCGAACTTTTAATGGGGCTGCGGCGTGACTCACCATCAGATAGAACAACTCTCTTACCGTCAATATTTTCATTTAGCCTCTTCAATATGGTTGATACAATATTCGATGTGTATACTTGTGTCCCTATCGTCTCTCTGCCTGCGCATGGGGCATGCTCATGCCTACCGTCACACTTCTTGGACAACGAATCACCGAAATCTACCCCCCAGGAAACAATCCTCCATGGTTTCTTGATATATCTAGGTGGATGACTGTATTGTTCCCTCAGCCCATAACAACATCCATCGAAATCGTTGATGAAACTGTCGGGGGCATCAATCAGCTTGACCATTCGTGAATCTTTCCAATAGTCGCAATGACGGGGCAATTCCAACAGAGATTTGAACTTGATTAAATCCCTTGCTTTCATCAAGTGGGAAAACACATGAAACAGTTTCCAGAACATGATTTGTCTTCTACGTACCAGCATTGCCGTTTCAATGCTTCTTGTTTTGTTTAATCTTGCCCATGACGATCCCCCTGTACATGGCCCGGCGAAGAACATGACATCGTTTTCATCCCTAAGACATGCTCTTACCTTGTTCACTCCATATAGAGATAGAAGATCATCATCAGCAGTGATCGTAACTATTGTCATATACTGTCCAACGACTTTCTCAAGTTTGGTGAACCAGTTTATTTCCTCAGAACATACCAGTACCAACCTTGGTCGCCTTTCGTCGGCGCCTATCAGGGTCATATAGATGTTACCTAATCTATCATCATGTTGATCTTCTTCGCAAAGTAACAGCTCCAATTTCTCATCCTGTGGTCTGTTTCTCCTATCCCCGAATCCCAACCGCAAGTGCTTGTTTGTTTTGCAGACATCGTTTCGGATCTTGACTTCATCGAAGATGTCAACAGCTTCTTTGCCAGTTTGAAGTTTCTTTGGGATTACGGCAAGTGAAAACATCGACCCCGGTTGCTGTGACCCATCCTGTTGTTGTTTCCCAAAACGTGACGAGACCTGAAATTCAGTGTGTCCTGTCCATTCATTCTCTTGTCTTAGATCACTAGCATCACTCAGGCATCTCCACGAATCCTGGATAGTTGTCTCTGAAGTACTACCATCCTTATCCTTCGTGATCATGACAGTGGTTCTAGTATCTCTAAAGAATTTTGGGTCAACGGGACAATCTACTATGTCCAATGGTAGGTACAATTGCTTCCTAGGCATGTTGTGAATTCTTTTGACTTTCTTTGGTCCCCATTCCCAATAATCTTCTGGCACGTCATTTGTTACCAATAATGCTACCCTTGATGGTTGATTCTCTTGATAATATTCTCGAAATCCTTTGTAGCTATCACCACTCGATCCACTCGCCGTTTGAAAGTTGTGAGAACTCCGAATACGAGTCCCCCCTCCCCCCATGAGCAATGCGTGTGAGGGCATTGATCACCTGTAGGGGTCGGATTGGGAGTGAGTGGATGTGTTGTTGTTGTTGTTGTTGTTGTTGTTGTTGTTGTTGTTGCTGTGGAACGTCGAGAATGGGTAACAATGACAGAATAAGTTGTCCGTGATTCATCTGTATGGGAGCGGGAACAGTATTCTGGAGTGGGTGAAATTGAAACAGCGCACGTTCGACCCATTCATTGATAGGCTGAGAACCAATAGGTCGTTGTCGAGATTCCACACACTGCCAAGATCCATGTGTCAAAAACCATGTTGAGCGTAGATACGAATCCAGATTGAGACCAGGTGGTGCTAGTCTGTATTGTTTGGGTAATTTCACAATAAAAATAGGATCACATCCTTCGATTTCCTGAATCCCAACCTTGCCGGTCATACCCGGAGTGTAAACTTCCTTAGGCACAACAGGGGTATTGGTATACTGGAACGTAGGAATGGTTCCTGTTGATTGTACCAATTTCTGGCGTTGACCAGATTGTACATCATGGGTAGGTTGCATGATATCCCAAATCGCATCTCCCGAAATATCCTGCTCATCCAAAACGTTGATCAACATACATGCCCGCTTCCATGCCATGGGGTCACGAAAAGCTTTGGTATGAATATCGGCCGCCATCTTAGATGTGATTTCATATATCAGAATGATGTATGACAATAGGAACATCTCATGCATCCAGACAATACTGATTCCATGTGATCGTTCAATATGTCTCATGGTGGGGTTCTTTCCACTTCGAATAACTGCTATCATAGCTTGATTATCATCATGGAAAACAATTTGGGGTTCTTTCCCGGCTACGATTCGCCATAAATCAACCACTGGAACGCCCATAGTGCGCAGCGCGAAGTCTGCTGCAACGATTTCAGCTTCAGGGGTTGAATGACTAACGCACCCTTGTCGTTTACTTGCACCTGCTACCGGAAATCGTGTATGTTTACCTTGGATTACCATGTGAGCACCAGAGGTGGAACGCAGGGAATCCTCACAACCGGCAAAATCAGCATCTGCATAAATGTCAATGGATAGTTTAGATAAGTCGTCACCTACCCATCCAACCATTTTCTTTGATTTAGAACTTTGGACATAACAGAGTAAATGGTGCAAACGTGCATCATCTTTAGATGACCATTTTGTGATATTCCTAGCCAAATTATTGATACTCCTTAGGAGATCGAACCTGGCAATTCTTGTTGCGTACAGCAACTTCATCAAAATACTTGCAGCGTGTGGTGCTAGCTCTCCTCGGACCTCAGAACTAGGATCTGCAGGCTCCTCAGTTCCTTTAGCATGCTCACTTTGTGAATTACAGCCTCGGCCCGCGAATGTGCATGAACACCATGGACATTTGTATATGTCTTTGGATGACGAGCTCGGAGCTCGTGCAGGATGTTGCTTAGTGTCTTCAGGTAAACTAGGTGTGGCCACATTCTTCAACACTACATCCTTTCCAGCGACCTCCTTATACCTCTCTATGCATTGTTCTAGGAATGATTCCATGTCGTATGTCATAGTAGATACCCTAGTGCCGTCTTTGAGTCGGCTCTCACCTTTACGGAGGGTACATCCTAGATACATGCCTAGGTCGGTTTCAGGCTCGATGTTAAGCAAACTTCTCAACATTTTCCATCCCTCGACGAGATTGCCTTCGGGACCGGCCAATTTGAGGTCGTCAACATAAACCACCAGTAGTAACTTCAATCTTGAATAGTAGTACATAGATGGCCAATTTGGTCCTATAGGAACAAATCCTAATTTCTTGACGGCTTGATCACAGTGTTTCTCCCACATTGTGCCTGCATCAGGATGTCCATAGAGGGCTTTGATTAATCGAACAACTGGTCTCCTATATTTCTTACGATCAATCCATGGGGGCCAAGCTTCATCTGGTAATTCAACCCAACATGCAACACCTGTTAGGGATGCCTGGATGTATGCTTGAATGGCGTCAGCCAGTTGAACATTGTGTCCCGGAAGACATCCATACATATCGGCCCATCTGGATGACTCGAATGATGCGGGAGAGTTACCTAAATCTTGGAATAGTGCTGCTTCGAAGTTCTGATTCTTGACCTGATTTCCCAATAGAACACCCCTCCCCTTGAATTTCCTACGTTTATCTTCCTTGGGGAGTTCCGAATGTTTCTCAACACAAATACCATGTACCCTAGCCATGTGAATTTCTTCCCCATTTTTGTATGCCTCTTTAACTACGTCATCATATTCTCGTACTGTTTTGAAATCGTATACATCGGCTGTCCATTGACCTTTCCACTCCTTCATCATTGATTCGAGGGCTTCGGGATCACTAAGCATCTCCTTCCTACCCACAGGTCTTGATACCAAAGCACTACGAAAAACATCACCGACAAATGAACTACCAAGGCGCTCTCGGTGATCTTCCTTCATGTGTTGGACACAAGGCATTGATGGGATGGATGCAACAGATGAGTGCTTTGACGAAAAAGATGACGAATAGTATGCTCCGATGTTCACTGATGCAATTGCTGGGTTCATGTTCTGCACGAATTCTTCCCATTCTACCCAGTTAGCATTCTCATCAATAGTATTTATGGGAATGGAATCACCCTGACCATAGCATCCGGAAGAGGCAGCACCCACAACCATCTGCTTTGAAGTCACTGATTCTAGGACTGCAACATCTTCAGGAGGCTTATCGGGTCCTTTGGGTACATCATCATCCTTCCCTTCGTCTTTATCATCAGCATCTTTCTTCTTCTTCTTTTTCTTCTTCTTCTTGTCATCATCTTCACTTTCTTTGGGGATTTCTTCATGCTCGGTCCCTTCAGGGACGGTGGTTTTGTATTCCTCGGCTAGAGCTTTCCGGTGTTCGTGTCCTAAGCTCTTCCACTCCTCGGGTGTGAAGTCTTTGGGCCTCGATGTTCTCATGATTTTCCTACCATCACGTCTGTCGACTCGGTATGGCCTTCCTCTCCTATCGAGTTTCACCCATTCGCCATCATCATTGTGATAAACGATGCCATCTCCGGCCGATCCATGATCGAAATGAATCGGACGATGCACGACATGCTCAATGTCTTTGTCACCCCTGTGACTTGACGATCCCCCGCCATGGGGTGGACCACCTCCGTCATCGTCGTCATCGAGATCATCCTCATCAAACAGCTTTGGGAGATCATCATCTTCACCATCCCTTTCGGCATCATCATCCTCATACCGATCTCCGATCTCTGGGTTTCCATCCCTGTCAGCGATGGAGTTCACTCCCTCGATCGTACCATTCATTCTTTCATATTCCGACTTCAGAGGAAATGTGATTGGCGATAAGAGTTCCACTCTTTCCGTGATGTGAGGTCTTTGTAGTAACATTGGGACCCCTTCACAGTCGAATGCTAGATTGACCTTCTTGAAATCCACTAGGTTCCATACTAACATTTTCCTCGACCATTTCTGTCCAGCTTCAACGACATATCCGGCAAAAACTCCAATCAATCCTTTCGGGTCGAATTTCGTACTTTGCTCTCTCTTTCTTGCGTCGCTAGGCTTGAACACGACCTTTGCCCCGAAGGGAATTGCTGGTCCTGTGAACTTTTCTTTGTGCATCTTCTGCCATGCAGATCCGTCTTCAAGTTCTTCGATATTCAATAGATGCGATACACACGACACGGCATAAGACCAATAACATGCTGGTAATCCTGCCTCCAGCAGGCACGTGGCTGCTATACCTACCAAGAACTGAATGTTTCTCTCAGCCAATGAATTAGTGACCTTTCTTCCCGGCACTGAGGTATCCAACGTTATCTTAAGCTCTTTGCATGCTTTGACAAATTGCGGGGCTTGATCTGAGTATGCGAATGCAATCTTGCGATTTCCCGCGAACCTCTTGATGCTCAGTACGATATTGTCTGCGTCCTTCTCTTTCATGGGAAAAGATTGAATCATTCCCGTAAATCTGTCTCTGATCACCAGTAGTTCTTTGTCGTCACAAGCATTAAGATATGAATTCCTCTCGAGATCGGCGAAATCGAATGTGACGAGGTCACCCCACTTCTTCAGCGTACGTTTGAACGCTCCTCTATAAGTCTTGAAGTGTTTCATTTTTGCACGAATGCAAGACTGACAGAACGGGTTCTTGTATCGGTGCGTGAGCAAATGGGCTATTGTTTTAGCTTCGGCCTTCAATGCTCCTGGTTTAGCTAGCCTGGGCTCACCTTCATGTACGTCAACCTCAATCATTCCATCATCTTCCCCTTCCTCATCAGCAACCCCCCCATCATCTCCATCGATCACTTCATCTGCAGCGTCATCGCCGTCTCCACCCTCTCCAGCAACCGCAGGTACGTCGGCGACTAATACCTTTTGGTTGATGAGATTGTGGATATCGGTCGCTAGTCGCTCTTTGTGGGGTTCTGATCCTTCACCAGGTATTAGGTACGGGATGTCGTCTTTGGAATGTAGGTCTATGCGCAATCCATCTTTGTTGATCATGAACGGTTGTTCCCCGGGGGGCCATACGAATGTATACCCTTGTTTCATGCACCTCATTCCTACTGAAAATACGGCTGGCGTTTGATCCAGAACAAATGGTTTCAGATCTTCACTGAAACTGTCTACACTACAATCTGTGATTGTTCTTGTCTCCGTAATACCATTCGCTGTCATAAATACCATCCTATCTTCGCCTTCGTAGGTATCGAGGTCGAGTTCTCTCGCCTTTCTCTGCGATATTAGGTCATATCCGCAGCCAGTATCCATAATGAACTTGACTTTCTTCTGGATCTTTACAGTGGAATATGCACTGGCTAAGTCGGTATTCCCCATATCATCATCATCCTCACAGCGATAAAACTTCTCGACGTATAAATCGTTGGCCCTTTGATCCCGGTTAACTGTGATATCAATCTTCCATGTCCCATTGAGGGTACCTTTGGCGTTGCCTTTCTTGGGATTTATTACAGCTCTCTCTAATGCCATACCCTTGACCATAGATCTCAGTTCTTCATACTTAATCTGATCAACACGATTCTGGTCAATAAGTTCCTCATGCGATACCTTCTTTCCAAACCTTTTTCGATTGAACGATTTGCTCCATGCTCCATTGTTCCTCACGTAGAACCTTACAACATCTCTTTTACTGTTGAACTTCAATGTCTTGTTCTTTTTGACTTTATTATTCTGATTGCTCTTACGTAAACAACTCTGGGCAATCTCGGACACCATTGAATAGTCGGAGCAAAACGACTCATTCTCGGATTCATCATCACTGTGGATAACCAACGCCACGGCAGATGCTTTAGCTTTTGGTTTCCCCGACGGAGCCGCTTTGGGGTCAACCCCACGAGGAGTACCACCAGGTGAACCTTGAGCTTTTGCAGCTGCCGCTTTGGAAGATGCCTTTATCACAGCTAGTGCTCTTTTGTCATGGGCATATTTGCAGTCTTTCCCTTTCGTACATTTACCTTGTAGGTAGGGATAACATATACTACGCCTTCCACCGGCAGGGCTGTCAGCCCTTGGTGAATCCTTTGAGTGACTGTACTCGCAGTCTCGACCCTTAGTACATGTCGTTCCTGATCCAAAGTAAAATCTACACGGGATTTTCTTCTTTTCTGCTGCTGTCCTAGGCGCACTAGGAGATCTCGATCTATCACCCTTCTTGCCCTTGCCCTTTCCTTTACCCTTTCCTTTGCCCTTTCCCTTCTCGCCCTTCTCATGTATCTTGTTCCTTGGGTCTGCGAGAACGGGACCGGCAGGTTCTTCCTTAGGAGGAGGGGCAGGTGCTTTTGTTTTGGGAGTGGGTGCTCCCTTGGGCGCTTTAGGACTATCATTCGGGTTGGCAGCTGGCAATGCTTTGTGTCTATTCCTGAGATTCTTCAAACTTTGCTCTTGAGACTCGCGATTCTTTTCTTCACGTTTCAATCTGATATGTTTGCTGATCATGTTCATAAGATACTGGTAAGTCTTCTCCGCGTGATTATCCTCTTTCCCTTCATAATAATGTAGGTCGAATGCCATCAATTTGGAAACCTTCACTTTATCGTACAGGATATCACGAAGCGCAATGTCATTGGGTACATCCCCTGGTCTCATCTGTTCCAGTACCTCATTCCATTGTGACTTGAACAGCACGATTTCATTATCTCCTGGATATGGTAAATCGTATAGACTCTTTATGGTGAATACCAAGTCCGTATTCGATGCACTCCTGAAGCTATCGATTACCATGGCCAACAATTGTCTTCCTTTCAATAGTGTTGGGGTAGAACCTCTGCATCCCTTGGCCATCTTCAATTTCGCCTCATGAAGTACCTCACGTGCTTGATCCCCACCATTGTGCATCATCGCCATGAGAGCACTGGCCAATTTTACATCAATTGAGTTGTACCTTTGATCTCCGGACTTTGCTAAATCCCCATCTATGTCAGGTAGTTGTCGGAACGATGGAGCGATCCATTTTACCCAAGCATCATGATCTAAGTCCCCACATGCTGCAACGATGTTGGATGTTACTTGTGACTTCCAATATTCCAGCTCATGGATCTTGGGCCAATTGGGAATTACTACTTTGTCCGCTTCTTTTCTTGATATTTTAGGTCTATCAACGTCAATAAATGAGGCTATGGCTTCACTTACCTCTGACCTTGCTTCGTGGGCTTCTTCTTCATTGTATTCAAATCCTTTGCCATCCCACTCAGCGGTCCATTGGGCAAGTAATTCATCATAATGCTCTCTCCATTCATTTCTGTCACTCCTCAACCTATCCATGTCTTCCTGGCGACGGCGTGCTTCCTTTTCTTCATTTCAGTATTTCGACTTTTCAGCTTTCATCTCATCACAATAATCATTCTTTTCGCCTAAAGCTATGTTTCTCTGTTGCCGTGCCTCGAACATCTCCTGATCCAATCGTTGGAAGCTTGGATCATTTCTAAATTCGACCAATTCCTGTTTCATTTCGTTCATTTCCTTGGTCATTGATGTGTTGGAGTTAACCGGCACAATCGCCAATGCTCCCTCTGCGCTGGCTAATTCCTGTTTCAACCTTTGAATCTCAACTTTCGAGGCCAAATCACTGGGTCTATTACTAGACAAGTTAGCACTTGGGTTCGACATGAAAAGGTTCAACCTCTGTTCATATCGTGTTCGATCTTCCTCGTTCCTAATTTGTAACCTCTCACTCTTTGCCGTTTCCATGCCCAGGTGTGATTGAACGACGTTCATCTCACCTTGCAGGTTACGAACGTATGTTTCTTCTTCAATCGTTTTCTTCTGCAACACATCATTCATTCTCTGCATCTCACTGTTGTTGTGTGCAGCTTGTATTGCGTCGTTCTGTGCGAAACTCAATTCAGATAGTAATAAACCGTTCATCTGGTGTAGTCGTTTTGCCTCATCAGTGATTAATTCCTTCTCCTGTATTCTTTCGTTATCTTTGGCAGCAATCGCTTCTGATGCCTCAAGTCTGATCTTATCAGCTTTGTCACGGAGCTCTGCGAATTCTTGGAACGCTTCCCTTGAGAATCTCTCATTATTGGTTTGGTAAGTGGACCTCTCTCGGGTTAACAATCCTTCCAACTCTTGTATCCTCAGACTTGCCCCGTAATCTTCCTGCATAACACTGCCAAACTGCTGCTGCATCTCATTAATGTATCCTCTAGCTTCTTGGAATAGCATGGCTTCAGATCTCATTTCCATCTCATAAGACATTGAATTTTCTTCAGCAAGTCGCCAACGGTCTAAAACATGGTTGTATTGCTTATCAAACTCCGTACATTCATCCTTGATGCTTCTCATCTGATTGCTATACATCACTTGTTCCGCAAAGTTTTCATCTTCCAGCATCTTCAATTGACTCCTTAATTGCTTGTCTTGATTTAACATTTCCCGAAGTCTCTCTTCCAACATTTCATCGGCATTCAATCCCTTCCTTTGATCCTGTGGTGATCCTACTGTTCTCTTTGATTTCTCTTGGGATCTCCTACCAGACGAAGGTCTGCTGGCTGTTTTCCTCCTAGGTCTGTCTTGTCTTGTCTCTCCTCTTTCGGCGTCTTCTATTGGTGGTCCTGGTCTCTTCACCGATTCAGATCTTGCAACACTGGTAACTTGCGAATACGATCCATCTTGACTACTGTGTATTCCGCTGCTTTCAATGCTGTCGTTCTGACTGGAATCTGCTACGACTGGGGCAGCATTGTCGAACGAAAATGTCTCGTTTGAACTCATCACTTAGAGCGCTAATCGTAAGCTCAGCGTGCGTATTTGCCGACGGCTAAATACGGCTGATAACCTGCGAATAGCTTTATACCTGCTAGACTAGGTGTTAGGTGATATAATACCACTCGATATACTCTCAAGTATTTGGTCTCAATGCAACTCTTGTGATGGAGACTGCAGCTCAGGCGGAATCACTCTCTTTTCGGTCGCAATACACGAATGTTAAGTGAAGCTGTGGAGTCTTCACCGAGTCCGTGCAAGCTTGACCACGGTGGTCTTGAGCCAAATGCAATCCTAGACATGCATTTGCGCAAGATTATNTCTTATACATGGGTCGAACAGCCAAATGACTGAGAAAGGGTACATAGAGCCATATGACCGAGAAGTTCCGTGAAATTTTTGTCCTGCAAGAAAACAAAAAATATGACTGGTTACTGCTGGACAAAAAGCTCCCATACATGGAAGTTTTCCAACTAAACTTCTTTAGATATGAAATTAGGAGGGGATATATGTGTGTATATATACATATTTTTTTTCTCGGATACATATGTTCAAACATGATTTTCAAACCTAGTTTGGTTTCCAATTTTGAATTCATGGAAAAGATTAACACCCAGTGCAGTGCTGGTTGTCGTTTTTTGTTTGTGGAACTTTTTCTTGCCTAGCTAAGGCACTTTGAAGGAGAACCCCCAAGAACATCTACACATTTATAGCTGTTAAACATGTATCTCCAATTTTTGGTGCTTCCAATTAACCAAGATTTACAAATGCAATTGTTTTGCCAATGAGAAGGAATTTCCAAACAGGATGTGGAATTGCCCCAATATATTGGAAAAAAACATTGAATTCTTTTGTCTCCAAGAAAAGAATTGCCTCAGAAGAACACCCTCGAATGCTTGCAGAAAGATTTATAGTTAAGACTATATTTATGAACCTTCAAGGGGGAAACTTTGAATTAGAATGGATTTTAGAGAAAAACATCTGAGAACACTGAACATTTTCCTTTCCTTTTACTTGAGTCGATTATGCCAGCATCTGGGGAGAACCAAGAAAGAACACATCGAGGGATGAATGCCGAATAACATGGTGATTTTGTGCCTCTTATAAGGCGCTTAAATACTTCAGGAAAAATTGGTCCAACAATTGTTTTTCTCCAATTTGGTCGCAAAAGTAAACACTTGGCCCGCTGAGCGCCTTTTTCCGGACAGCACTATATAGCGAACAGTTGATCAAGATGCGTCACCTTTTAGGCTTTATATTCCAAGAACAAAACATTTTGATTCAAGAAACACACGAACATCTAAAACTTCCAGCTTTATAGGATATGTTTTCAACATGGTGAACTCTGAACTGCTTTTATATGCATTATAGTCCTTTCGGTCGCGCTGTCATGGACGTCATGTGCATCTTTCTGAGAAGGTGCTATGGCTGTGGTGGTTGGTGGGCTCAGGGTTCAAGCAGCAAAAACAGGGATATACTTTTCACAAATGTTGGAACCCTTCATTTGCGAAATTGCCACATTTCTGGCAGGTTCATCTAGGTTGAATCCTGTGTAAATTTAGATAGAAGAATCCTTTTTGTGCATGCTGTGAGTGTCGGCATCTGCAGTGAGCTGTCCAAGCTTCATCTCACCTTGCCACGCAGCCATGGGGGACAAAGCAAAGGATCATCATGAGGAGGACGAGTCCACGGAAGAAACTCCACTACAAATAGCGCGTTTTTTCACTGGACAAAGTGGGTTTTTTTTATGATGAAGTTCTTAAAGTGGATTCTGTTCTGGGTGAAATAGAGTCTTCAAATTTGATCAAGTAAGGAGAGCTGGTCGATCGAATCTAATGAGCCGCCAGCATTTGGACCTGTCAAAAAGGTATCTTGGTCAAATTTTTCTGATTTTGGAATTTATTTATTGGGGATCTTGACAACATGCCCTGAAACCTGAAGGTATATTCCTGAAACTGCTATCAGTTTTGAATCAGGTGGAACGTTCTATTGGGCAATCTCGCCCTTATTCATCTCGTGCTGCTGGTGAAAGGCAGGGTGCAAAGACTCGTTCTGGCCCTTCTAGTTCCTGGGTCCTTATAAGTAATCTTTGTCTCAGACCCTAATTTGGGTAAGGAAAGAAGTAGCGCTAAATATATGAGATGGTTCTTTCTTTTATGGCCTTATAAGCTGACCCATGCATAAAGACCCAAATGGGAAATGTGTAACTGAGGCCCTGAGCCTCAATCTTCGAGTGGAAGTGCACGTTCTACTCGAGATCCTCCACATCCTGAAACCATTGAAGCTTGTGTGCAAGAATTGGACCAGTTCATGGAGGACCACCCATGGGATGTTGAAGATCCCAGCACCTTGCCTTTAATGAAATAATGTTTGGATTGTTCTGTAGCTATCTTCCCCGAAAGGGAATACCTGAGCTAGAACGCTTTTGATTGAGGATATATCTGAATCTGAAGGCTATATATATATATTCATATATACAAATATTTTGGTTGGGAATATTTCAGGGAACATAAGTATGCACAAAAAAACGTTAATATTTTCTTCTATCTAGGGTTTGCCAATCGCTTGCCATGAAGTGAGGCCTTCCAATGGATGATGACATGAAGAAGGTCTTGTTTTCTGGCCCCATTCCTGACCATGAACGCAATCTCATTGAGCAAGGCCTCTCGTTGAAAATTTAGAAACGTTTGTTTTGTATATTCCAATTCCTATAGTCTGAATTTAATTCCTGGTGTGTTGAACTAGATTTTAGAGCTGGCAAGCTCAGGGTGGCATCCGCTATACGTCCCAAGAAGAACTTACAAACGTCTATGTTTGTTCAGTTGGCAGCGAGCCAAGATTGCCCATGCGAACAAGACCCGTCATGAGCAGGTCTTTGGAAAGATGGTTTCTTGGGGCTGACAACTAAAGGGAACAAGGAACATTTTCCTACTTTAGTGAGTGTTTGTTTTTGTTTTTCTTGGGGTCTTCTTTCCCCAAATGGAACTGAACATCTTCTTCAGCATTTTCTGATTGTGACACAAGTTTGAGAACAACCAAGGAGAAGCTTGTAGATCACCTCGAGAAATCAATTGTTGCTTTGAAAAGCGAGGTTTGCAAGGGAAAGTACCCTGTTTCCACTGAAGCAGAAGCTTCCAAAACAGAAGCTGCGCAGTTTGTTAACAGCTAGATTCTGAGCAAAATGAGAATAATTGGAAGAATATACCATTTGGCATTTTCAACATTCGGCACAAGAAAGTTCTTTCATGTTACTTCTTCCTTCAGACTTGGTAGACCTCTGGCTGTTTTGCAGCTGCCTTCCTGAATGGTCTGGTTTTTGAGTCGCCCCTGCGATCCCCAATATGTGAACCTACAGTTCTTTTATTCTTTATGTGTCTTAAGACTCCTGTTATAAAAAGGATTGTTTCCCGTTTGTAATTTATGGGTGTTGATGGGGTTGACTAGCAGGAGCGTGTGATCTACAAACGTGGCGGGGTGAAGAAAAGGTGTCTGTGATTTCACTGCATGGGCAGTTTTATTTTACATGCACCAACAAATATGACAAAGCATAATTGAATTTGTTGGCCCTTTTATAGCTCTGAAGCTTGATTGATTCTTAAGTCTGATAGCAGCTAAATATTTTCTAGGTCAACAAAAGTTTGTAGAATGTTTTCCAACAAAGCTTCCTTAGATGAAGCTGTGCCTTTTTGTAGCATGAATTTCAATCACCCAAGCATGAACCATAGTATTAATTCCTGGCTTCTTCAGGTGCTCTGGATGGCTTTGGTGAGCGTGACATGATGAGGCCGGTCCTGTCTGAAAAATAAAATGCAGAAATTCACAAATAGATTGAAACATAAATCGGACCCTTTAATCACAAGATTTGGCTTTCCTCCATGAACTAAAAAAGAAGAGAAATGGAGATGATTGATTCAACCAAACTATTCATAAAGCCTGCACGCCACCGCTATCCATTCCAGGCATGCGCCTGTGGCAAGTGAGAGAAGGTGCCAAATGCCCCGGCCCTGCTTCTGCCTGCGGATATGGGGGTCTGTGTGATGGACTGTAAGGATGTTTTTCAATTTTGCATGTCCATGTTGTTTTAGGCTTTCCTGCTTGGACTGCAGCAATTTTCTTGTCAATCTGCCTCCAAAAGAAAATCTTGGTTGTCTAGGCTTAGATTTTTTGACAAGATGAATGTTTCTTCCTGTACATGTACTGTACCATATAAAGGTGAAAAACACTGCATAGAATTTCAGCAATTCAGCATGTGCAGTATATAAGAACCTGTGCGTTTAGCTCTTTGGCCATACATGGGAAAGCCCATAGATCGGCGTCTTGTAGCAGCTTATGCAGCAGCCTTCAAACAACAGGAGGTTCTTTCTAGCAGGGGCTTCTCGGTGCTAACCAATGTCTCTGGGAACCTTTTCAAAGCATCTCTTCCAACCCTGAAAGACGTTGAAGGAAACACGGAGGTGGGGAAAATGCACAGTTTATGCATGTACAAGGTTTCAAAAAACTAATTTCATGGAACATATGTATAAAATATACATCTATATGTACATGCATGTTCTAGCTGTGGAGACCTGTGTTCAAGAACCCATTTGTAAAACCCTGTCAAGGTCATAGAAGCAATCATGATGACTTCAAAGGGGAGAGGGAGATTTAGTGCCCACATTCTGAAGGAAGCTTTGCTCGATTTCTTTTCAGAGGGCAAACTTTATCCCAAAGGGATGTGTCGTGAGATGGAATGTATTCAAGCTTGGGCCTTAAGGAATGGACAAGCTATGCAGAGATTGGCATCTCAAATGTACATTAATGTATATATACTGTTTTCTTTTGTGTCGGGTGACCTCTGTTAATTTTCAATATTTGGAAGATATTTTGGGGGTAAATACATAGAGTTTGGGCCGCTAGTGAGGTCAATTCTGTCCCTTAATTCTTGCAGCCAAGGCAAGTCGCTTCAGGCTTTTGGCCCAGCGAGCTGATACTGCGAAACTCAAAAAAACGACAGCTTTGAAAAAAAAGCTGAAGGACCATGTTGATACTGGACAACATTTAAGGGAAAATGGCGTGGCATTTTTAAACCTCAATCATACCCAATTTGCAAGTTTAAGGACTACTTTTGGGTTACTTATTTGTACTGGTTGACCAAAAATGAAATCACCTGAGGAGTATACGAAATCTCACCCGGATGACATTGAACCGATGGAGGGTTGCCAATTGGACACCTTATCGGAGTTGAGCTGGCCTTCATCTTCTTCTTCCGCTTCCACGACCCCATATGTGTCCTGCAAGGGCGATGAGCGGCTACATAGGATTGCAGTGCAGCTGGCTGAGGCCCTTGAAAAGGCTAAGTCTGGGGAACAAACACGGGGAAAAGATATTCCTGCTGACAATGTTGAAAAGTGTCCTGAGAAGAAAGTCGAGAAGAAAGTCAACATGGATAAGGTTTTGCCACAGCATGCTACTAGGCATCATTTGTTTTCAACCCAGATTGTTTTTTGCCATGAGAAACGCAAAATAAAACAAACACTTGATGGGTTTCCAGATCAAAACAAATTGTTTTTGTATTTGATCCTGTACATGCAGTAATTATCCTGCTTTGTGACAATCTAAGGTACTCAATTCTCTTAAGGCCCAGTTGGAGGTTGAGGTTGCGAAACCATTTCCCCAGAGTGCTCAGTACCAGAAAAATTTCAAGGCTGCAGAGGATGAGAATGACCCCAAGGGAAAGAAAGGGACAAAATCGAATAAGAAGAAGAAGAATTCCAAAAAACGCGCTGATGTGAAAAATATTTCCCGCCCAACTTCTGAGAATCTTGAGTCTATGGTAGAAAACCCTACATATGAGGCAAACAAGTATTCTGAATTCAGAAACATGTTTCTTAAGGATGCCATGGAAAGCCGTGGTATCAGTGCTAGGGAGGCAGCTCAGGAGTGGAACGTTTCCCGCCAGAAACGGAAGATGCTGGCCGGGCTTTCTGTTCCAGAGCTTCGCCGGAGGAGATTTATTGGTAAGGGTGAAATGGAAAACCCCTGGGCCATAGCAGAATCCTTGGAAAGGGATTGAAGCTTGCTTAAAGCCTTCCTGCTTGTTACAAAACTGAAAGGTATATATAGATTGGAAACCTGTACATGTTGGGAACTCTGTTCAATTTCATTTGTAATTTATGTTGTCTCAACAAGGATACATATGGCCCAAATTACCTATGAAAGTATAGTGGCAATTGCCACTAAGTTCAATTGGCCATTCAGTTCTGTGTGAATTTCCACAGCCCGTCGGCCCTTGTACTGGTATGCAACACAAGTATGCATTGAAAAATGGTGGCCCCAATTATTTGGGTATGGAGGTTGATCTGATGGAATATCAACATCTTAGGCTAGCTAGCTCAAGCTGATTCGTTGAAGCTGCAGGCCCAAACATACAAAACATTCAGCAATCTTGAACTTGAACCAAAAGGCTTTTTGCATAGTAAGCAGGTATACTGGAAATTGACCTAACCATATTTATAGTGTAACCTAACCAAACTGGGGTGATGATCGAGAGCTGTTTCAACACATGTCCAAATTTTCTGTCAATTGCATCTCAACTTGGTGCTTCGCCATGGTTGTATTGGAATTGCTTCGATGGAAGGCTCCAGCAGTTCTAATTCTGATGGTGGCCCTATTGGGGTCAAATTCCAAAGTGCCTCAAGGAGAACACCTAGAGTTCGCAGAGTTCTTCTGTGGGGAAGGGCAAGTATCTTTGGCCATGTGGTCTATGGGGCTCCGTGGCAGTAGCCACGACATCAGGTATTCTAACCTGATGGATCTATGTAGCGTTTCTGGATTCGCGAGCCTTGTCTCAATATTCAATAACTAGCAGCCAGCATCATGCGCAATGATTGTTGTGAACTTGAATGTCAAGATCTGTTCACTTCAGGATGTCGATCAATGAACTTTGGAATATGAAGCCTGGGGCACTATGCCTTTTTGGGATCTGCTGCAACAGCTTTACAAGAATGATTCTTCTTTGAATTACTTTCATCTTTTCTCTTTTCTCGTTTAAGGGGACACAACACATGTATTGAAAAAAACGATCTGGTGGATTATATTGTGCTTTCTAGATTCTAGACTGTGTCTCCACTCAGGTCATCGTATACTGCTGGCAGGGATATCTGGAACGATTTTCTGGGAAACATCGGGTACGGATTCGTCCGTACAGGAAATCTTCTTGCTTCGAGGTTGGTGCTGATGCTCTTGGTATGTTCAAGCAGGAGAGTCAGGTGGGTCGTGGAACAGCCTGAGGGTAGTTCACTTCCCCATCACCCCCGGTTCCAAGAACTATTGGCGATTGTGAAGGAAGCATGGTGGTGAATATGAGCAATTTTTCATTCTTCACCCCTTCAAGTTTCCTCAATATTCCCAAACCACCACCGAACCAAATTCATTTCATGAATTTTGAGATATTGTTTTGGTTTCTGAATCAACTGAGGTCTTCACATGTTCATTTTGGATGGGGGCTTTTGATGGGCAAACCCCAAAGCGTCATCGACTATGGTCCAACGATATGTCTCTCCTTGAAAGCATTTCCTCCATTGGCGGCAGCATGAGTAGAAAAGCCATGCAACAGCTCCCTGGTGCTCCGCTTGTCAAAAAGTACATCGACAAGAGTGGAAAGCAGAGAAGGATGGGAATACCGGAGCGGCTGAAGCAAAGCCAGTTTCTCGGATGGAAAAAAACAACCGGTCTGTAGTAAAGTGTTTGGCTTTAAAAGAACTCAGCATGTCAATTGATCTATGTGTACCCTATATAGTAGGCTGTCTTTTCTTGGTGAACTAAGGGCTTATACAGCTAAATTTGCAGATCTTCTCGCGAAGCATGCTCGGACACCATTGAAGGTAGCTTGGAAAAACATGGCTATTGGTATGATAAATTGAATCTGAAAAATCTTCATCTAAGGACCAATTGCCACCTCCCCTCGAACTTCAAGATGTCGATTGGACATGTGGGGATGCGGAACTGTTTGAAGCAACATTTCTGCCTTTGCCGTCGGATGATTTGTCTAAGATTGGGGATATGTGGAAGGATGTACCTTGACTCAAGGATTGTTTTTTTCCTTAATTTCCATGGTCCCTCTATTTGATCCGCACTTCACCACTTCCAGGCCGAAATCCCTCAAGTTCTCCGGTACCTTGCTGGCTGCAAATACTTCCAGCCCAAGGGGCGTTGGGTGCCTTGACCTCACATACGGTGCAACTGAAGAATTTATGGAACAACTGTTGACTTCAAAGGATCCGTATATATCACCTTATGTCAAATCCTATATAGCTGAAATTCTGCACCAAAAGATCCCAAATCTCAGGTCGGTATCTTTGAAAGATTGGATCTGAAGCACTTGGCGTAGCAGTTGGAACCGGGCCTTTTTTCATATTCCAGTTTAATTAGAAATCAATTAGATGTAGGCAGGTTGACCGCAGTACAAGTTCTGTGGATGTGCTGCTGAAAATTCATACCGTGAAATTTCGTGATTTGACCGAGAAAAAACCCCAAATGACCGTGAAAAAACCGTGAAATTCGTGAAATCCACTCAGAGAGTTTTTGTAGAAAAAACAAAAAATCTTGGGAAATGCAATGATTGGATTTGGGTTTATGAAAAAAACCTATGAATTCCCACTTTGAGACTTTCATGAAACTCGGCCTCTGCAGGATACATGTTTGGATATCTTGAGGTTTCATCCAGCCATTTGGTCACAATCAGGGTGGTAGTGCGCTATTAGAGGGTGGTAGCTATGTCGATGCCATCCTTGCAAAACCTGCCATTCCCCATAGCTGAGCTTTCGTGGTCAAAGCTTGCTGATGTTCAGACACATCTCAAGATTTCGAAGGCCGAAGCATACATGGTACTTTATCACGTTTTAGGGCCAAAGGATGTTCCTTGGAGAAACATATTTGGTCAATTCTGTGTGGTGTAGATTTCCTATACTTATGAACTTGTAGCTAGGTAAATGTGTAAAGAAACGCTTTGAATTTTGTCCCTAAGACCTCTTCCTTTCCCTTTCCATTGCACACTGCCCACATCTAAGGCTGAGGGCAATTCTCCTGAGGACCAGCGTGACGAGCCTGAAGCATCCACGGTACGTCCCAAAGCAAAATCAAAGGCCAAAGCAAAAAGCAAGGCGGCAGAGAAAGAAGTTAAGGAGGTGGATGACAAGAAGGATCGAAAGAAGAAGGCACCAGCTGAAGATGAGGATGACGAAGAGAAGACCGAACCACCAAAGAAGGATCGAAAGAAGAAGGCCCCAGCTGAAGATGAGGATGAAGAAGAGAAGACCGAAGCAACCGAAAGAGCATCGGAAGAAGAGACTGCCCAGCTGAAGGTGA
>DF241894.1:14073-84402 GCA_000507305.1 Breviolum minutum Mf 1.05b.01 | reverse complement strand
AACCCATTCGGGGGGGGGGGGGTGGGACTGGGAGGCCGGAGGCCGCCATCATATATAATCACCCTCCACCACCTACCTCCTATTTCATCCATCATCCAACCATCAAAACACCATGTGTTTCTCACCTGTTTCCAGGCCCTGAAGGCGGCCACCGCTGAGCTGGAGGAGACGCGTCGTGGTGTCCGTGCCGAGCTTCAGGGATCCCAAGCGGCCGAGAGGCGGCGATTTTTTTGGGTTGGGTGAAAAAATCTGATGGTTTTTTTTTTGGGGGGGGAGGAAAAAGAAAACAGGTGGGAAACTCAAAACGCACTTTTATATACTGTATATATATATATATATATTATTTTTTTTTGCGTTTACTAAAGTTTTTTTTGTGTTCCGTTCTGGAGTTTTGATGGTTCTTGGTTTTGGATTTAGATGGGTGCAAAATTGGAGTGTTGTCGACTTATGAAGGCAGCTGGAGACTCGCTTGGAACGTGTTTTTGCCATTGCGACACAATGCTCAGAAGGCGTGGACTGTCACTGGAGCAGCGACCAATTTCCTGGTTGCTGGTTTTACCACCCAGTTACATGGGGATTATATTATATAGGTCATAATGAGGACTCCTATTAAAACCAACTTCCAGCCAAGATCCTTGGCTTTTGCAAGTGATTTTCTTCTTGTTGTGGTTGTGCCAGTTGGTGGTGGTTGCCCTATACCAGGCTTGGGAGAGGTCAAGGCCTTTGCACGTGATGTGGAACGTGCCACGCAGCAACTGAAGGAGCTCCGGACAGGAAGATCAGATATTTAAGGATTCTATGGGGATCCCTATTTGTTGGGCCAAAATTCCACTGTTGCCCGGCACCTCCAATGACCCAACTCGATTGGTTGATCATCAAGAAATGAGCACCCCACACCCAGCACAACTCTCCAAACACAATTCAAAACTCAGAGCAGAGAGTGGCCACAACCTAAATAAACTCCCCCACTTTTGCCAGATTAATGAAAGAGGCAGCGTCAGCGTCATCCAACCTTGTAAGTTTAGGTCTCACAACTACCATCTTATAAGTCTGAAGTGCTTGTTTGGCTTCTTCAGTAGTCATCTACTGTTTTTTCCAACAAGTCGTCTGAAGCCGCTTTGTCGGGTTCAAATACTGAAGGAATACATTCAGACAACATGACTGCATGAAGGTGTGAAAGTGGAAATGGGGTCAGACATCAAAACAAGACACATATAGCAGCTTTTGTGGATCCCACATACTTGTACTTGAGGTTTCAGCTCTGGAATGGGATTTGGTGAGTCAAATTGGATGATATGTCGATATATGTTGTATATTGTATAGCTGATATATATATATATATGATTATATATGTATATATACAAAATGTATATATAGTATAGCCGATATACGTAGCTGATATATAGCTTCATTGTCTGCTTTATGGTCTTCATTTGTAGCTCCATTGTCCGCCTCGGTGTCACATCACTTAGGAGCAGCTGGAGCGTCGTGGTGCTGACACTGCTGCCAGATTGGAGGCTTAAAATGACTCGATTCAAACATGTTTTTTTGGAGGGGCAGGGTGGGGTGTGAAAACTGGAGAACTTAAGATGCATGAATTTTTGCAAGTTGAGTATGTTCCATCCCCCATATATTGTCTTTCATGCCTGTGTAAGATGCTCCATCTACAGCAGCTCAGATCTTTTGGTTGGGAGAGCCCCTCATCTTGAGCATCGCTTTCTCTTGGGAATTGGACCTAAACTCACCAATCTTCAGTTTTTTTTGATGTTTGATTGCTGACTTGGACGACATTGGAGGCATTGAAGGTCACCACTGGAGAGCATGCGCAACAACTGGAGCAGTTGAGTAAATCTACCATGGAGTTGCCGGAGCGTATCACAGAAGCGCGACGAGGCAGAAGCATGGGAAAAATATGGGGGCCATTCAGCAAAAAACACCAGTTTTGTCAAATGTTGATATGATTATTGGCAGGAATTGACAATAAACGACCTCTTAGATTTGATATAGTCATTGGCAAGAATTTACATTGTGTCTTTAATGAAAACCATCATTTGCTAGGACTTCCATTATGATCCAATGAAAATCGGGGAGAGGCTGGGACGTGGACATTGCCAGGTCTTTCCGTGGAATTGGAGAAGTGCCAATCCATGGGAAGGCACCAATGAAACCGTGGGGGAATGCCAGAGATTTTCGGGAGTTACATGAGTTTGTTGTGTATAAAACCAATGCCAAATCTAATTTCAACATTGATTTCTTGATCTAATCTTTGAATTCCATCCAAGAATCCAAGAAGTGGAAACCAGGAAGATGACACCGGTGTTGAAAGATATTTTCCTATATATTTTATTTGGGATGTTCTGTTGTAAAAACCGCCAGGCAATTCGATGAGGCCCAACGGCGTTGTGAGATGCGTTTGGAGAAAGTGACCACCTTGGCCACTGAAACATCCACAGGCGAGATTTGAAAAGGTTTTGTTGACAAACCTTGGACCCCAAAAGGATTTTAGGTGTTCAGGAAGGATACTAAGTTGAATTGTCATAAACACACATTGTTGAAAGACAATGACGAAATTTTGAAGATCAGAAAATCAAATTGAATTGAAATCAGACCAGAAGAGGGAATGGAGAACACTTAATGACCATGCTGATTGACATTCTTAGCCATCCAATGTTTGTAATGTCAACCCCAGACTA
Source organism: Breviolum minutum Mf 1.05b.01 (assembly GCA_000507305.1). Lineage (NCBI taxonomy): Eukaryota > Dinophyceae > Suessiales > Symbiodiniaceae > Breviolum > Breviolum minutum. The sequence continues at coordinate 81,709 of DF241894.1, read as the reverse complement.
ATGACCCACAAAGAGCTACTCATTTTTACTGAGGTATAACCACAAAAGTGATATACAACTTTTCCCACCAACCAAAATCACACCCGGGAGGTCTGGCAGACGCCAAAGTCTTTGCACAGCAAAGCCGTGAACTCACAGAGCAGCGAGTGCTGGAGCTCAAGGAGCGATGGCATGTGATGGCAATATACCGTGATGGCGAAAAAAACTACAAACAACTGCCCTAAACATCCCCCAAAGTTGAAAGGTGGGTCTTCCCTTTTTATTATGGACTTGTTCCATCTCTAATAAGTTGTGTTTTTTTTTGTATGAACATAAATGAACATAATCAACATCAATGGAAAATGAAAACAACATGAATATAAAGAAACCAGTGAGAGTTGATTAGTTACAAGCAACCAAACCATGATCCCTGGCACTTCAGGAGCTCATCGAGCATCAAGCAGCTGAGAGCTCACCGAAATTGGAGGTTGGAAGGATTTTTTTTTGGGAAAGAAACAAACCGGATGGGTCCACAAACGTTGGTGGGTGTTTGATTGATTGTTTACATTGGGTGAAATTGTTGATTGGTTGATTGGGTGAATTAAGTGATGGGTTGGTTCGTTGATTGATAGGGTGAATTAATGATGGCTCTGTTCGTTGGTTGATTTGTTTGTTTGATTGCTTTGATTGCTTTGATTCCTTGTGTGGGTCTCCAAGTTGTCTCCAAGTTTGGCACAACCATCAGCTTCACCGCAAAACTCCAGGCACTCAGGAGTCAATGTGTCGAACATGGGAAGCAGCTTCAAGGTCTCAGCGAAGCGAGAAGAGGTGAGGAATCAAACTTTTCTTCTGTAGGTGGTGCTTTCTGGTTTCAAAAATAACTACAGTAGGTCAAAAATTCCTAAATAACTAGGTCATCATCATCATCATCATCATCATCATCATCATCATCATCATCATCATCATCATCATCATCATCATCATCATCATCATCATCATCATCATCATCATCATCCCCAAATAATCAAGGAAATTCTCCCCAAATAACTAGCTACATCAGGTGGGTGGTTTCAAATATCTTTTAGTTGTTCCCCCTGTATTTGGGGAAATGATCCAATTTGACGACCATATTTTTTGAATATGTTGAAACCACCAAGCACTTTTAAAATGGAAGGATGAAGGGCCTTTTTGCCATCCGGGTGTTGTGGGAAAATTGGCCCAGTTTTTTGATGATAGGTCTCATCGCCGATGTGGAGAAGTGTCAATCTGCAAACAGGCGAGGTTAATATTGACAATAACAACTGGTGCAGGATTTTGGCAATTTTTGGGGATGAATGAGCATGTTGTTTCTATTACAAACAACTAGGATATTAGGATGACAAGGATGGCCAGCTTTTGACAACGACTAAGTCTTCAAATCTGAAGATGATCAGGTCCTTCCTGGGAGGTGAGTTGCTAGTTGCCATGGTCCATTCCTGTTGGGAAAACCAAAAACCAGGCGCTTGGAAGAAGAACTGCATCACATCGTTGGGAAGATTGAAAAAGTCACATCCTCGACGAATCAAACTTTGGAAGGCCAGGGATGGACATGGATCGACATGGGATGTTATGAGCAAACATGCCTGATTTTTATAGTGCACACAGATGCACACTTTTTTTCGTACATGAATCGTGCATGATTCGTACATATCATATATGTTTATACTTTTGATGCTACTGGCAGTACTTTTGGTTGGAATGTCTTTCATGTGGGGGTGATCTGCCAGCCCAGGATGAGAAAATATATCATATAGGTCTGAAAGAATATGTACTTTAGTATAAACTTACAGTGTCCTTACAGTAAACCACTCCCAGTAGTGAGCTCTATGAATTGTCCATCAGTAGTTGAGGCCTATCTTATTGAAGCCCGTTTCCAGCTCGAATTCCAAGTTGAAAGGGTGAACAAATCCGGAAGACTCGAAGGCATGCATAGGCACAGTGCCAAAAAAATACATCAAGTTGATTTAGGCGTGTCTTGAAGTTCTGAAAGTAGCTTCCAGGGATTTACTTCAGGGATACAATAAAGTTTTTGCTGTTGTCTATGCTTAGATCTGAAAAAACTATTTGGATACACAAATTGTGGGTGGTGTAAGGTAGCTATTTTTGGAATTATAGACTGAGAAAGATCTAGAAAGAGGATTGCTGGATTTACTCGCTTTGGTATGCACCATGCTGCATGATTGTATGTGACTGGGTATGATGGCGCATGACTGCTACCAACATATGGAACAAAACAAGCGTCGTCGGACTGCTGGAGAAAGGTTGATGGATCTTGAGGTGCTGAACCTTTCTGGGGAATGTGTGACATTCACAGTGTCCGACTCCATGTTAGGCAGAGATTTGTGGCAGATGATTTTGGAGAAATTTCCACCCAAGGCAGGTATTCAGTTACGCCTGTGCCACAAGACACCGCTTGTGCTGAATCAAAGCCTGCGACAACAAGGAGTTGAGGGTATAGGGGCTCAGGTGTCATATACCTACGTACCAATCGATTTGCATGTTGCTTGGCGCTTTACACAAGGCCTGGCAGTCTTGGATGAAGAAGTTCTGTTGCATGGGATTACAGAAATGACAGGAATCAGGGCCTCATCTCCTGCCATCCTGCATTTGCCTGACAGCCTTCGCAGTTTCTCTTTTGCCAAAGATTTCGATCAGAACCTGGACGATGTCCCATTGCCAAGAGGCCTTCAAAGCTTGACTTTTGGACGGGACTTCAATCGGAGAGTGGACAACGTTTCATGGCCAGCAGGCCTTCAAAGCCTGACTTTTGGTCACGACTTCAATCGGAGCCTGGACAACGTTTCATGGCCGGCACACCTTCAAAGCTTGACGTTTGGAAAAGCTTTCGATCAGAGCCTGGACAACGTGACATGGCCATCAGGCCTGCAAAGTTTGACTTTGGATTACAACTTCAATCAGAGCCTAGATGCAGTTTCATGGCCTGCAGGCCTTCAAAAATTGGTTTTTGGAAAACGGTTCAATAGACGCCTGAATAAGGTCTCATGGCCACCAGNTTTGGAAAACGGTTCAATAGACGCCTGAATAAGGTCTCATGGCCACCAGGCCTTCAAAGCTTGACTTTGGGTTGGGACTTCAATCGGAACCTGGACAAGGTTTCATGGCCGGCGCACCTTCAAAGCCTGACTTTTGGTTACGCCTTCAATCGGAGCCTGGACAACGTTTCATGGCCGGCACGCCTTCAAAGCTTGACTTTTGGAAAACTTTCGATCAGAGCCTGGACAAGGTCTCATGGCCAACAGGTCTTCAAAGCTTGACTCTTGGGGACGACTTCAATCAGAGCCTGGATGCAGTTTCATGGCCAGCAGGCCTTCAAAAGTTGGTCCTGGGAAAACGATTCTGTCAGAAGCTGGACAACATCTCACCAGCACGCCTTCAAAGCATGGCCTTTGATTACGACTTCAATCAGAGCCTAGACGCGGTGTCATGGCCTGCAAACCTTCAGAAGTTACAGTTATATCTTGGTTTCCCCTTTCAGAAGAGCCTGCAGCAGATACTCTCCTGGCCAGCAGGCCTTCAAAGCCTGACCTTGGGAGATCATTTCGATAAGAGCCTGGAGGAGGTGTCATGGCCAGCAGGCCTTCAAAGCTTGACTCTTGGCTATGACTTCAACCATGGCCTGAGCAACGTTTCATGGCCAGCAGGCCTTCAGACTTTGACTTTTGGAGTACGATTCAATAGACCTGTGGACGATGTCTCATGGCCAAGAGGCCTTCAAGACTTGACTTTCGGGTATGACTTTAATCAGAGCCTAGACGCGGTGTCATGGCCGGAAAGCCTTCTAAACTTGACTTTTGGTGAAGCTTTCGATCAGAACCTGGACAACGTTTCATGGCCACCAGGCCTTCAAAGCTTGACTTTTGGTTATGACTTCAATCAGAGCCTAGATGCGGTGTCATGGCCAGAAAGCCTTCTAAGCTTGACGTTTGGAAAAGCTTTCGATCAGAACCTGGACAACGTTTCATGGCCACCACGCCTTCAAAGTTTGTATTTCCACAAGAAGTATAGAGAGAAACTGGCCTTGGCTGCATTGCCTGCAGGCCTTCAAAAATTGGTCGTGGGAGACGTCTCACTGGCGTGTTAAGCCAAGGCAAAAAAGGTGCACTTTTGGCACAAGTGACAATCCCAATGTTTCTTCAACTTGGTGGGGATTGAGGTACTGCATTTCTCATCTGAAGGATTTTGAAAATAAAAACACCTAAAAATATGGGTGTTTCCAAAAATAGTGGTACCCCCAAATCATTAATTCTAATATGGTTTTCCCTTATAAACCATCCATTTTGGGTACCCTTATTTTAGGAAAACACCCATATCTAAAATATACATTGCGTATGTATTTTTCTGCGTTTAAGTTGTATCTTTTGACAGACTACCATCTACAATATATTCTGATTTGTGGCTACATTTGGAACACAGCTTCGGAAGGGGGCGCTCTTGGAGGACCATGAAATTGTTAGTTTTGAAAGACAACCCGGTCTTAGGGCAATTGAATCCAGCATCTTCAAAGTTGAAAATACGCAAAAATCATCCAAATGAGCAGGGCTCGAGATAGTTGATCATGATTTGTATCTCCGAAGTGAAGGTTTATAGGCCTACAGTATCCTACAGTCATGGATCATCGGATGATAGTCGCTGGAATGGTGGATTGCGGGAAAATCCCCATGGGATTTACTACAAAATTGCAAAGGCTCAGCACCCTGAAACAGAAGTGAGCCGAGTCAGAAAAATACACTGATTTGATTTGGGTTCAAATTAAATTCCATCTACTACTGTCATACGACGTCATATACTTGTTGATCCGGGAAGGTATGAATTTTAGCATTCGATATGTTTCACGACTTCTTCTTTTGCCTTTTTGGTTGCCTTTCCATGTGGTTCTGCTATGACGCCGTGACGCAAAAAGTCGCACAGGTTTGGCGGAAGTGAAAACCTTTGCTCGTGAGTCCTCTGACAAAGCGCAGATGCAGTCGCGACAGCTTGTGGAGAGCAGTATGCTGGAAATGAAGGACAATTGAACTGTGAAACTGGAGTCCAACTTTGGAGTTGAGCGGGATTTCTTTGAGTGGGCTGAAGGGAAGTGTCTACGTAAATATGTGTAGAAATTGTAAAGCAATGGACCTATAGTAAATACGATAGCAGTGATAAAACTTCCGCTGAATCGACTCTTCTACACAATCCACATGAAGAGCTGTAACATTCCTCCTAAACTGAAAGCTTACATGGAGAAACATTTAGTCAATACCACCTATGGCAGTGTTTTGGGATGATGCTACTGGTGGCTGGTGGTTGATGCCTTCCCAGGAGCAGATCGAACGCAGAAGTGCCGATGCATCCAGCAAGATTGAGGTGCGGGGGTCAACCACTTGAGCCTTTGAATTGTACCCTTCCAAAGTTTAACATAGCCGCTGAAAAGTTAGCTTCCCAATAGGAAAGCAGTCTTCCAACCACCGTTTTTCAGGGGCTATGTTAAACTTCCAGGGGGTATCTTTCAGGAAATTACTCTTATACAATCAAGGCTACTAAAGGTACCAAAGTCTCAACTGACAAAAATCAGGGGGATATCATAGTTATGATGAATGATGATGGTTGATTGGTAGTTACTGCGTACATGACAGTTGATCATAGTTTAAGATAGTTGATCGTTGTTGACAGTTGATTGTAGTTGATAGCAGTTGATGATACTTGATTATAGTTCACCGTAGTTGATCACAGTTAGTAGTGGTGATGCTCTTTGATGATAGTTGATGGTTGTTGATGACGGTTGATCGTAGTTGATCGTAGCTGGTCATTTTATATAGTTGAGCACATTTGATTGTGGCTAAATTGTAGTTGATCGTAGTCCATGATCGTTGATGGTGGTCCATCATCGTTTACGATTGGTTGATCATAATTTGTGACGGTTGTTCATGGTTGGTCCTAGTTGAGCCCACTGCCTAGTTGATCATATGTGATCATAGGGTCAGTATGAAATGCTGAGCTATGATCAGTTTCAGCACGGGTTTCGGGGAAGGCATTGAAGGCATCTGAAGTGGATCAGCAACAGCAACTGGAACGATTGGCGCGTGCCAATACGGAGCTCACCGAGATGAAGAAAGGCAAGGGCAAACCACAGAGGGTTTAGAGGAATCAGTTCATGATGTTCATGCGACATGGGGTTCCAAACTAGACTATGTAGGTTGCAAGAGAGCAAAGGGAACGAGATGATGTGACCTAGAATCCTGGGAGTTTTTTCAACGTCTGACTTGTGATGTCCAGGTCTATTGGCGGAAGTCGAGAAGTGCCAAGCAATGGACAGGTGGATCTTGGTATGGATTGGTTTTGCCAAGACGTAAATGATGGAGTAGTATTAGGTTCCTTCAAATCAATGATTGATGGATATCATGATGTCAACCCATCATTCCTCAGAAACGGAAACATTTTGGGGATTGATACACATGGTACCTATTCAATGATACGTTTTTCGGAGATGCTATGGCAGCCATGGTTGGATTTTCACCTTTGGCGCTATCACCAGGCAATTTGAGGAAGCCTTACGTCGTATGGATGGAAAGGTGGAAAGAGTCGCTGAAGTTGTGGGACAATGCTCCGAAGGTGTGATGCCCGGCTGGGAATCAGCCATGAAATGATGATGGTTTAAACAAGACGCCTGAAATGAAAACTAAATATATTGAAGATAGGCCGGGCCCCAAAAGGAATTTTCACATCTGGCTAAGTCAGTTTCAGGGAGGGTATTTGACCGGTTTTGATTGCAAGGTTGTTGGGAACGAAAGCAATTTTAGAGGATACTGTTAAATTCACAATAGAAGTTGGAAGATGGAAGAATTTAGTACATCAAGAAAACCATTACAAAATCCATACAGCAATAATCATCATCAGGAATACTTGAAGTCCCCAAAATAGTGGAACCGGATTTTTCTGCCCGAACCGAAATTTCCACGGTTGCCAGGTCTGACGGAAGTGAAGACTTTTGCACGGCAAGCTGCTGAGAATGTGGTGGTTCAAAGTCGGGATTTGCTGGAACAACGTACCGCAGAGCTGAAGGTGGGAAAACAAAAACACCCAAACCGAAAAAAAAAGCGTCAAAAACCCACCCAACTAACATTTTTGATGATGATTTTTCGAAACCTATAAGATAACAATCGGTAATTAAAGATAATCAACTATTTATCATGCAACTATTATTAACTCCAGAATAGGAAATGGGGGTTTCCTAAAATGGGGTGGTACCCAACAACCATGGGTTTCCCTACTAAAAATGGATCATTTTGGGGTGTGATTTGGGGCCCCATTTAAGGAAACACCCAAATGGACCAAAAAATGTTTGAAACTTCACTCCAGTTGGGCAGGCAAGGAGCGAGGCAGCCAACGAGGAGCTTCGGGCCCTACGGCTCTTTGTGGGGGAGGAAGCTCAACGGCAAATTCAGGCAGGGTTTGGGATCTCAAAGATACTGTTGATGCTTCAGGGTTCACCCGCTGATGTGGAAAAAATGCCATTATTAATAGGGTTTTATATGTTACATTGGCATCCACAAGTGGTTGTTTGGGATTTCTGAACCATCAACGTTATCTCGAAAAAAATTGTTGGACTTTGAAGGTTTTTTGTTTACATATCATGTTGCAAATATGACATCTTCTTTTATTCTTGGTGAAAGCTTAGTGTTAGAGTGTCTTGGTATGTGTTTTTTCCTGGAATCATTTGTGAAGCTGCAATGGAGGCTAGCCGCGCTGAAGCCTCTGAACGTGAACATCGCTTGAGCTCCAAGCTAATGACGCAAGCTCAGGCCTTTGGAGTTGGTTGGGTGGGGAAAGGGTGCCCTAAACGGCAAATCCCAACTGACTGGCTGAATCTGAAAGGAAATGACAGGCAGTTGGAGAATGCACCCTGCTTGGTGGTGGTTTCAAATATTTTTTCAAGTGGGTTGAAACAACACCAACCAGCCTGTATTTGGCCTGGCTATAGTTAGGATATATATAAGGATTCCCTCCCTTCTTCCCTACTGAAAACCCAGCAGGAAGCACAGGAACTTCGAACGGTGCTTGACGAGCAGTTGAAGCGGCAGGACGTCATGCAGCAGTGGTGGGTTGGAATGGGTCAATCAAGCACTATCAAGGTCCATGTTTCCCTCCACAGCAAGGGATCTCGGCATTTTTCTTTGTTTGGTGCCTAGTGTTATGTTGAAGAACCTGTCTGAGAGTAAGGTTCATGATGATTTATGATGGCAATGACGAAGGTGCAGATGAAGATGAAGAAGAAAATGTGATCATGAAAATCATGTTTGTCCTCTGTTGAACATGATGCAAGATGACCCATGCTCCTCTAATTCTTGAGCGATAACCAAATAGGATCAAATAGGTGTCCAAACTCAACCCTTTTTCCCCAAGTCCTTTGCTACAAGGAGAACCTTTCCTCTGAGCTCCGTGAGGTCTACTTGCGACCGGGAAATGGTCGGACAATTGAGGATCAACCGGAAATTGATAGCTGGGTTTCCCATGAGTAGTCTCCCATCAACCCGTTGAACTGGGTTGACTAAGTTAATTGGTTTTCCTACCACTAGTTAACATGTAAGTAAAAAACCTTGCTGCAAAGAATCGCATAGATTTTGGATTTGTTCATTGTATGTCAGCCATTCAGCCGACGCAGCAGGCACAGGAGGTTTTCCAGTCCAAAGTGTCCAAAGTCAGTAGCGAGTTTGCAGAACAAAAGGTGGGGTTGACTGTGCAGTTTGGCCGTTGGAGTGTGGCTGTTGAAGACAGGTGTTTCGCATGGTCAATAGTAAAATATCAGATAATATATCAGCAAAGTTATCGTGTGCACTTCATGGTGGTCTGAGTTTGCTGTCCAAGTAAATAGGTGGTGTGTGTGTGCGCAGATGACAATTACGAGTAAAAAGAGGTGAAGAAGGGCGATGATAATGGTGATGATGATTATCATGCTGATCACGGCGGAGATGAAGTTGATGCTGAATATATGATGTCCAATTTATCCTTTGGCTTTTGTCGTCCCCCTCTCCATGTCGAGGATGGTCTAAAAAAGTACATCACCGACGCCTTGCGGAAATCGGAGCAGAAGTTGCAGGTGGTCGCCAATCGTTCAAGTGGGAATTGGGAACAGCACCTTTCCGATGTCTGGTTGTTGTGGAAAATTATGGAAAACCCATCACCTTAACCACCAAAGACTAAACCCCCAAAGGTATCACCTGGTTGTTGAAACATTTACCGGGACCTCAACTGGGAACATGGGACCATAGATGATCCCCATTATTTTTTGCCAGGCCTTGACCGCTCAACCTCGGGTATTGGCACTGGTGATGGACGAGCTGGAGGGTGTTGTGAGGGTCGGTTGCTCGGTTGCCGTCTGGGGTGGATAGAGAAGCCATACCCAACACCCTTATTGGACTCGAGAGCCAATCAGCATGTGGATGTGATGGCATGATATGGCATGTGCTCTATTCCCTACCCCAAATCTTTTGTTGTTTTTTTTTCAAAGATATCCAAGCTTTTGAGGCACCATTTTTGTACATGTGCACTATATTCTCGCTTTTCCTTTCCTCGTTTCCCGGGCAGTCTGGCCGCAGGGTGTGACGCAACGAGAATTGCAGGTCTTTCAGCGAGAGGCGGGAGATGGGTCAGAAACTTGACTTACCTGGCTCTCTAGAAGTTCGGATACAATACACATCTACTAATCTCCTCAGCTGTTTTTTCGTGCTTTTCTTTACCTGGTAAAAAATAGTAGATTGCTTTGGGGAAGTCAGTTCGGTGGAACAGTCGATTTGCTGCTCCAAGAAGACTAGTTTCGTGAAAATGTCCCTTTTTTAACCGGATTTTGTCTATGAGAAAAATTGTATAGATTGTAAGCCATCAACAAAACTACATAACCTTTGACTGATTCTCCAGGCAGCAAACCAAACATAACCGGTAAAGCGTGTTGAAGCCCTGGGATCGCCCCGGGATTCCATGCACTCCTTGGGAGGCATTGGATTCCATGGAGTGGAAATTGGAACGCTGTGTGTTTGGAGCTCAGTGGTGGGCGGGATGTTGGATGTTGGATGTTGTTGGTTTCCATCGGAAATGCCAGTGATACTGTAGATATCTGTAGATAGAAGAAATATGACCAACCCTTTAGGATGTGTTTGAAGCCTGTGAATATCTGGAAAGAATGGGGTGAACTAACTTGATGCGGGATTTCTTCTATTAACAGTAAGGGTATATTGTCCTTAGAGCATGTAGTCCTTTGAGAAGTTGCCATTCTTGGAGTGAAACAAGCTGAAACAAAGGGAAGCAGAAAATAGAATACATTATACACTATACACAACACATTTATATAATCAAAACGATATATGATATACAGATGATATCTATATATATAGATATCAAATTATGTAACACTTTGAGATACTCTGAGTGACTTCTCCCCCAAAAAAATCGAGTCCATAGTCCATTGTCATATGCACGCCATAGCCCATCCTCGCCAAGGCAATGGCTGCATGGAGCAAATGTGAAACTGGGCCTCAACCCACAGGGCACGCTCTTTTCCACTGACAGGTGTGGACGTTTGTGTTAGGTGTGTCCAGTGTATGAAATTCCTTCAAAAATCATTCTCATTGTTTCATGTAATTATTTATTCATAAAATATAATATATAATATCCAACTTGTTTCAACTATGTTGGTTGGGTATTTTTTGGAAGCTGCAAGTTTTGAGACAGACTGAATCAATCAAACAACTGAATGTCTTTTTGGGAAAGTGGAAACTCCCAAAGATCTCGGAAGGTTATCTGAGATCTCCATACCAAGTCTGGTGCTTCATCCTCCATCAGCGCTTTCATCGCAGGTTTCGCGAGATGCTCTTCGATGATGCTGAGCCCACTACGCCAGGCCCATTCTCTTTCGAAAAGTTCAGAGGGCCGTCGTTTGGTTGAAAACAAAAAAACGTGTGAAATTCAAAGATGGACTCAAGCCAAGGAGAAATTTTGAGATGTTGGAGATGTTTCATCAGCATCTTAAAGAAAGGGAGAGAGACATTGGCTGTAAGTTTGTGTTCCTTACTACCTTTGAATTGATACCCCTTGTCAGTCTAGGATATCTAGAAGTCTGTGATGAGCTAGTAAATTCTGGTAGATAATTGGCCTACATCCAAGTGTTGCAGTGGAACTGAATGAGCTCGCAAAGTAGCATGATAGCCCTTCGTCTTAATCTTCGTATAAATTTCCAATATATTGCTAAAAATACCTGACCTATGTGCATCCAAAAGGGCATCAAACATAGAAATATGATGAAATGATAATGAAATATGCTATATCTTTGAATGCCGTCCCCCAAAATAGCCAAATGACGAATCCAATTGGGATTTCTCAGCTACTCAACATGTGAATCTATCAGGCTCCCATCCTCAAAGTGCTCGGGCACGCGTGTCTCGGCTGAAGTTGAGACACCGAAACAAAAGGGGTTAATTGGATCTTACCTGTAGATGGTGAATATGGTTGATAAAAAAGGTGGAGTTGGATTGAGTTGGATCCTTTATTCACGAAAATATGATAAATGTGGTTGTTGAGATTGAGATAGATTTCTGATATTGGGAATGATTGATCTAAGGTGTTTGGGGTTGGGGGAGATTGAACTCCGAGGTGCGCAGTGCGTCACGCGGAAGGTGTGAAGCATTGTGAAGCAGTGGGGTGGGTTTGTTGATGACTGACAGGGGTGGCAGAAAACACCTTCATGTGCAGACATGCTCATGGTATCTCATGGTATCAATATATAAGTAGCTGTGCGACAGAGCATACATCAACTTTTCGTTAGTTACCCATTGTATACATTTACTATAGATAGATGATTGCATATATATCGTATACCTTTCAGTGTGTCTATGTCGCAGATATTCGCAGATGGTTCACTGTCTCGATCACAACACTCGCAAACGTTGATGGCCAACAGGTCTTGATGGCCGACTGTGTGACGCTATGAAAGGATATGGCAATGCTTCATGAAGACACGGTTCCCCCAAAGAAAAAACGCATTGACAAGAATAGATCTACTGGCAAGGATTCAACATGATTCAACTCCCAAAATATTATTCCAAAAATTTAGATTCTGAGTGGTCATGTGCTACCAACGCATCAAGAAGATACCAAGTCGGTGATTGTTTTCTTTCAAGCTGTTAAACAGCTCAGGAGTTTAGTACTTGAAAAAGAGTTGTTGGTGACTGCATCAACTTCTATGAGGGAGAAACTGCCATGACTGGTATCCTCTTGCTTAAGATGGTTCCAAGTATATAGAAATTCGCAAGTGCCTGCGGTTCCAATTCACACTGTGCCGTTGAGGGTCCCATGTGTCGGCAAGTATATATTATCCGTATGTTTGCAATTTCTATGTATGCTTGGACGAAAGAGCTGAGAGATTAAGAACGCCGAAATTTGCTGTGTGCACAGCACCCTTTCTGGCACAATTGATAATGTCGCCACATGAAGAGTGGGGTTTAAAGAAGGGCACATGAGGGACTTTCATGTCAGCGTAAAGAACACTTTAAGAACAAATCCTCCACACATAACAAGTTTGAAGACGCTTGAACCTGTGAAAGCTATGTTATCACTGAAACTTGCTTGTCTATCCATCGCTTGCAAGCTGGTTTACAGCACTGGGCCTTTGGCGCATGCTTGGCGCATCTAATCTCACTTTACCCAACATGCTGGGACGCTGAAACAACTTGAGAAAAACCTTCAGAAGAGAGACTGACCAATAATCCAGGCAGTTGAGCGATCCTATCCTCGTTATTTCTTACCGTTCCAATTCTTGTTGATTTAGCCACCAAGTCTGATTCAGACCTTAAATCTCGTCAGCCTACGACTCCAATTTTACTTGTTCAACATCCAAGTCCACTGTATCACATCACCTCATGTTGAGTCAGTTGGGCCGCCTGGTGCTGGGATATGGTGTCCTTGTACTGGGCGACCAGTTGGCAACGATCAGTTGGACCCGGCGTTTGCAAACAGATCACCAGCACTGGGGCGATGTCGCCACGGTGTCACTGTCTAATGAAACCTGGCGCTTACGAATGCAACGGAACCATGGGTGCCTGGGTGGCCAAAAGGGTAATCATGGTAGTTGTTGTTGTGGGTGGTCATGGGTCAGTCATGGGTTTTTCCGAAAGTTGATGATGTTGAGTCAGGAAATTGATGTTGAAGAAAAGACATGGAACGCAGAAGATGGAAGATGGAGAGCAGTTGCATCATCATGGCATCATCATTGCATCATCATTGCATCAATTTCATGCTATTTCATGTTTGGTGCGCTTTGCCCGAGCGTTTCAGGCTGCTAGCCAGAAGTTTTCAACATGTCTTACACCATGGTGATGGACATACTGAGCTGGCACCAGGGCCCGAACATTGTTTCTATCTTGGGGAGCTGGAAAATCGATCCGGAGATATCACTGCGAGCTTGTCAACTTGCAATGGCCAATTGTCAGGTATGTTGATGAAGGGTCGCCAGATTTTTTTGATTGATCCGGTCTTTGGCACCAGCGACCAATATTGGTTACGTGCTGTAAATAAGCAGATCTCACAGCTGCAGCACGATGTCTTGCGTTTTCTTGCTCCAAAACCATCACAGGGTCGCCGAACAGCGGGAGCCACTACGAAATACATCGAAGTTTTGGTGGTCAATGACTTTGCACGCTACACGGCCTTCGGTGGCCAAGATGGACTGGTGCAGTTAGCTACCCACACAGTGGCGGTGATGAATGCGGTGACGGCGATATATCGGAAAGCGCCTTCCGATGGAGCTGTGTTTCCCTATACAGCTGCTGGAAAATGAATTTAGATAGCACCTTTTCGTCTCATTTCTTAGGTGTTGTTAAACGCACAAAAAACAGGTTGAATAGTCGAAGGGTCGAGTCGGAAGACATAAAATTACATGAAAGAAACACATGTACCTTCACAAAAATCATCAAGTAACATGCACATTTAAGAATCACCCAAGTTGGAGGTTCAAGTAGTGCTGGTGGCACAGCACACCTTTGTGTCCAGCGATCCCTGGCCAAACGTGAAGATGGTAGGTGCTGAAGTAGCCGAAGGTGACTTGTTGGAGGCTGGGAAGTTTCAGGGATTTTTTGGGGGGGATTTTTGTGCTAGCTGAAATTCCATGGCAAAACGGGGGTAGCCAGGTTAGCTGTCCTTAAATGGACTCCAAATCCAACAATGTCTTCAAATAATGGTTGTCAATTATGATTCATGTGTTTGTCCGGAATGATGACGACATCCCAGGCACTTCACATGGCAACCCGTTTTGTCATGGCAAAAAAAAAGATTTGTTCTGAAATTTCATACAAATTTCCTGTTTCGTGTTTTCAAGAATGACGTTCGCTTGTCATTGGAAAAACTGTTGGAATCCATTGGGTGGGTAGGTTTGGCAACGACTTGGTAGGCCTTTCTCACCTGGACTTCAGCAGAAATGGCAGCTGGCAAACTTCCAGAGAATGACAACCGTGTGTTCCAAAGCTTAATCCTTGATTTTTAAGCTTGGAGCAGTTGGAGCAAAAGGAAAACTTGCTCAATTTGGTGGCGATTTACTGGCATCGGCTTTATATTTGTGTGTTTCAGATGCTTCGGTAGTATTGAATACAAAAGTCATGACATACATTCAATTTTCCATCTTTTTTGGACTCAGGAGTAGGGTAAGGCATCAATCAGCACAAGAATGCTATTCTCGATGTTCTGTATGTTTGGACATGAAACCTTTGCTTTCATCGCATGAGTTGAAATTGAATGTTGAATGACAACGATGGAACCTCCCATCAAGAGGCATCAGAGCTTTGAGGATTTTGACTCAGGAAATTGACAAGACATTTTTCAACTATGATATTTTTGTAGGTGAGATGGAGATAGCCTTTCAACAGAAGATTTGTTGATGGGAATTGACTTGAAATTTTTGGTGACTGAGAAAAGTTCAGTTTTATCAGCTGGAGCATTTCTACCAAGGTTGCTTAGTGGAAGAGATTTCGTGGATTCTACTGTGGGCTATGCCTTCTTGTCCTCCTTGTGCGAGGTGTCACGTTCAGGCACGTTGGAATTTCTCCTGCAAGCCCGGAGAGTTCAAACCTGAACTTGTGACCCCAAAGAAAACATATCGATGAAGGTACCTATAAGAAACACCTTCCTCCCATGTGGTGACATCTGTCGATGCGTTTTCCGCCAAAAGAATTTTGAGAAATCTTTTGGAACGGCCCGCTTGGAAGGACCCATAACCCTCCACTTTTTCTTGTTCCACTTAAGACAAAAAAGCCCTGGCCCGAAACAGGTTCCATCAACATGTGTGGTGCCACCAACAACTTGATGGCGGATTGCGCAACGACCGTGGCACATGAACTTGGACATAACTTTGGTATGACACATGACTCCGGAAGTTGTCCGTACCTTGCAAAGGAATTACTGTACCCCCCCCAAAAAAAATAACATATAGATAACATAGCCCCTGAAAAGTTACCTGCCCAACAGGAAAGGATGGTCTTCCAACTCTCATGTTTCAGGGTCTGTGTTAAACTTTGGGGGTGTAAATAAACCTTCAAAAGAAACTCAGAGGGTTGACAGTGCTTGGTAGATGCTGGTAGTTTGGTTGGATCCACTTGAGATTTTCCTAAATCAGCTAAGGCAGACTGGATATGTTATGGCCGCAACTGCACTCAACGGTGAGATAGTGGATCAATTCAGCAGTTGCAGTGTGTCGGATATCACCAAGTTTTTCAGTCAAACCTATCAAAAGAACCTTGGATTTCAACGGTGCTTCTGACAAAAAATATCTCATCACAATGCCAACCTGATGGGACTGTTGTGTTCAAGTCTGTCGCTAAATGTGGGTTTTAATTGAAGCATTCAAGGGAGCTAACACTTGCAGTGCTGCAAACCTTTGATGATTGATGGCTTCCGAGTGCAACGCATAGAAACGAATCAAAACCAAATTGGCTGAACATGTAGTTGTTGCCAAAAATAAACCGCACATGGAAGATATTCCGGCATTCGCAGTATTCTCACATATGTTTTTACATTTTGCTAGTTGCTGCATCGTCGACTTGTTTTTTGCACGAAGTCAGTTACCTTGCTGCTGCTGCCGCTGCCAACGTTCCCAATGCTAGTGCAACTAGGAACAGGTTTTCGCCTTTGAGATAGAATTCGCAGTGTTTTTCATTCGGTGCAATGTCAAGCATGACGGTAAACCTCTAAACACACCCTGAAGGTACTGGTCCAGCTAGGGGTGGGTCACTCACAAGTTTTCCCGCCATTGAAAAATCAGTCCGCACAAGTAGGTGCAAAGTTTGCATATAATTATGGAGGGCATAAAGGACACTTTTTCAGTTTGCAGCCTTTGGGCAGATTCGATTCCGGGACAAAAAAGGTAATTGGCTCCTCAGTCCATTGGTGTTGGAGTTGCGCAGATGTACCCCCTGGAAGTTTAACATAGCCCCTGAAAAATTACGACAAACTTGGAAGGTCTTATTGGGGATTACATATTGGGATCAAGGTGCGATATTATCTACATTGTGTTTTTTTTATTTATTTTTAAGAAGGATTCTGGGATACATGTTTACATGCCACTGCTACTGGGAGAGGGAACACGGCAAATTACATGATTTCATATTTAGATTATCTAGCAGATGCTAGCAGGGAAGAACAATACCTTGCCGAAAACCACCATGGCTCCTGAAGATAGGCCTTCCCAGAAGGAAAGTAGTGTTCCAACTACCTTTTTTTAAAGGGGTTATCTTAGTTTTAGGGGTGTACAGTGTACATTACATTATTTGTTTATTTCATGTATTTATTTTATGTATAAAACCGTATTAGGGTCCCTATGGCTCTGTGAGAGACCATCGGCTTCATCTCGTTGTGGTGAGGGTGCGGATGAATCCATCTGCCACTGGCAGCATGGAAGAAGGGCTTATAGACTACATAGAGCTTGACGTGCTAAGCATCGGTTGCGAATGCATGTTGACGTTGAATGTGTCAGACTCCATGCTGGGTCGTGATTTGTGGAAGACGATTTTGGACAAAGTTCCATGCGAGCCGGGCCTTCAGTTAGTTGTTTCCCATACTTCAAGGCTTGCGCTGAATGAAAGCCTGCAACAACAAGGGCTTGGGGGTCAAGGGGCACAGGTGTCGGCTACCTACACCCCCGTCAATTTGTGTGCTGCCTTGCATTTTGCCCGCGGGGGCAGCATTGCAGATGAAGAGTTCTCGTTGAATGGGATTATAGAAGTGACAGGGGCTAGTCACGAAATGGCCGCCT
Source organism: Breviolum minutum Mf 1.05b.01 (assembly GCA_000507305.1). Classification (NCBI taxonomy): domain Eukaryota; class Dinophyceae; order Suessiales; family Symbiodiniaceae; genus Breviolum; species Breviolum minutum. Next base: position 64,407 of record DF241894.1, on the reverse strand, counting down.
TGCTGCACAATTTGCCCGACAGCCTTCGCACCTTGACATTTGTTCCTGGTTTCAATCAGAAACTTCATTATGTGAGATTACCACCAGGCCTGCAAACTTTAACTTTTGGACGCGACTTCAATCAGAGCCTGGACAATTTGACATGGCCAGCAGGCCTTCAATGCGTGACTTTTGGTGGGAATTTCAATCAGGACCTGGCAAANTTTTGAACATGGCTTCAATCAAAGCCTAGACAAGGTGACATGGCCAGCAGCATTGCAAAGCATGACTTTTGGAAAATGCTTCAATCAGAGCCTGGACAATGTGTCATGGCCAGCAGGCCTTCAAAGCGTGACTTTTGGAGCAGATTTCAATCAGAGCCTGGACAGCGTAACATGGCCAGCAGGCCTTCAAAGCTTGACTTTTGGACGCGACTTCAATCAGAGGCTGGACAATGTGACATGGCAAGCAGGCCTGCACAGCGTCTCTTTTGGAGCAGAGTTTGATCAGAGCCTGGACAAGGTGACATGGCCAGCAGGCCTTGAAAGCGTGACTTTTGGACACGACTTTAATCAGAACCTGGATAATGGCCAGCAGGCCTTCAAAGCATGACTTTTGGATGCTGCTTCAATCAAAGCCTGGACAATGCGACATGGCCAGCTGGCCTTCAAAGTTTAGCTTTAGGAGATTTTTCGATGAGAGCTCGGACAAGGTGACATGGCCAGCTGGCTTTTGAAACACGTGGAATTCAGTATGGCCATCCCAAAAGGAAAGTGGGCTTATAACCATCATTTTTCTGGGGCTATGTTAAACTTCGGGGGTGCACTGAGGAATGGAGAATGCCTTGAAAATAAACCTTCCAGAGTCTTCGGAGATCCCGTTTGTGGCAATGGATTCCGAGAAGATGGTGAGGATTGCGATTGTGGCTCCAGCGATTGTTCAGTGATCGATCCCTGTTGCAATGGTGCTTCCTGTAAGTCTCTCGGATCTGAAACCTGAGCAGTAAAAAGTCTGAAGAATTAACCCTGAGAAATCCTTATAAGATAAATCCTCCAAGTCTCCAATGCTAACATTGTTTTCATACAAATTGAAGCGATACACGACTTTTTTTCAGTCACTCAGATGGTTGGCTGGATGAAGGTTGGCAAAGGTTGACCATGCATTGAATTGTTTTTCTTGCTGGAACCGGCCACTTTGCATAAATACCTCACTTGATGTTTCCCAAATCGACATCTCACGATATGTGCAACACGTCATTATATGATTCATTTGAACAACAAAAAATACTATTCAGAACTCCAAGTGATGGACTTGCATGAACTGCCAAGGTTTTTAGATTCCAGCTACCATTGTAGCGATTCGGTGAGCAGCTGCTGTTCGGCTTGTCGTAACGTCACAGTTGAAGCGGCCAAAGTTTGCCGTGCGGCGCGCAGCTCCTGCGATCTTCCGGAGATTTGTCCTGGTGGAACTTCTGAATGTCCTAAGGATGAGCTACTTGGTATGACTGCTTAAAGCAGCAGGTGCTTTAAGGTAGTGGGAAGATAAACATTAGAATACAGCAAAGAAGTTTTGTAAGAGTAGAACTTGTAGAAAATGCTAAATGACATAGCTTCATTTGGGGTGAGCTTCTGGGGCATTTGAAGAAAGACTCTAATCATCGGAGGTTCACCTTGGGAGGTTCAAAAAAAATTGAGGTACTTTTACCCTGGTGATGCTTGTACAATAAGCGATGGTGGCAAGATCTTTTCTGGACTTTGTGCAATGGGCAGCTGTCATTCCATGGAATACACCTGTGCTGTAGATATTACACGCGATTTCTCAGGTGCCTCAGGGTGAAGGGACTGACCACCACCTGCACCATGATTGTCATACTCAAACCACAATTCTCCCTTCTCAAGCCAGCGTTTTGCATAATTCATTTTGGACTCACATTACTGACCATGTCCATCGGGCAACCTCTTCATGCTATGCTGGACAGGAACTTGGGATCTTTCTGCTCCCTGTGCTAGCTTCAACGATGACTGCCAGACAGTTGCTGGGCACCACTGGATGTGAGAAGTGCATATCAGAGACACAAGATGTATTTAGGTATTGTATGCAAATATGCATAGTGTTGTTGATACGTGTTCAACTGCTGGTGACATGTATATATTGTAAGATGCGTAAGCACATGCCAATCGCATTTAATATATTTCTTGCAGTCTGGAAAGGCAAGTCAAACATGGAATAGACTTCATCATTCATTTGTAATTATATCTAGATATGATATACTGTAGTCCGTAATCATGACATTCCCAGGAGTAAGGCACTAGAAACCACTCAAGGATTTGAGGCCAAGTCCACTTATCCCTCAGCATGTTATGCATTTTTAGTTCAGGTCGTTTGCCATGATGCAACTTCCGCTTCTGCAACTGAATGCGGACAAGACTTCAGTGTCCACGGTATCCATATGCCAATTCCTGATGGAACTCCATGTTGGCATCCAAGTGAACCCAATGTTCAGAGGATCCGCGTTTTTTTGGGTGATGGTGGTGGTGGTGGTGGTGGTGGGGAGGTGAATGATTCTCAGATCTTGCTGCACCCTGATTCCTGGTATACTAGCGCGTTTGAGAATTAAAAAAGCAGAATAATGCCACAATCAAGACCTTTGATGATATTGATTCTGGATCTAGTCTTTCTGCTGTTTTACGTGTCCTTTTGTCATGTGACGCTGCATTGGTAAATATGGAACAACTACCAACTTTCACAGGTCCACGATGTTTTCCGCTGGTAAAGGACTGGCATGTGCTTTCAAGGTCAGTGTCGAAGGCCTGAGAGTTTGGCCGTAGTTGCTTTCTGTGGCAATGGTGGCATTGACTACGGGGAGGACGATATTTTTTGCCGGATAGGAAATCTATGGAAAATACGGATAGGAAATCTATGGAAAATACGATAGGAACCTACGTGCCAAAAACTTGGTTGTCTCTAAGTGTGAGAGAGTTTTGTTTCATTTGTAGCTGCTTAGCTACACACATGTTCAAATCAGTTTGTGGCACTTGGGTCTTCGGATTGGAAATCTCTTGAGAACTCTAGGATCATAGGATCAAGGCGTAGGCAGATGTAAGCACTACATGCTTGGACCAAAGATTGACTTGCATGCCCATCCAGTTGTTTGTCGTTTGTCCCTTTGGCTTGGTGATTTTTGATAAAATCCTTTTGTTTTGGTCTTTGTTTCAGGAGTGTGATTGTGGCAAAACTTCTGACCCTTGCTGTGACTGTAGCACTTGCACTTTAAAAGCAAACAGTGCTTGCTCTTCTGCAGACGCCTGTTGTGATGCAACAACGTGTAGCATTAAATCAGCCGGCACAGTTTGTCGTGCTGCTGCATCAGACTGCGATATTGCGGAAGTTTGTAGTGGATCCTCTGCGATTTGTCCATCAGATGTGGGGAAAAGCTGGGGAACAAGCTGCACGGCCAGTGATGGCACACCTTCCACTTGCTATGGGAAAGTTTGCTTGCCGAGTTTAGATGCACAATGTAAGGACAAGACCAGTGGAAGCAAAGGCGTGGCAAAACGCAATGTCTCCACAGGTCTTGCTCGAGAATTTGATGAACATTCTTGTACAAGCCCATGGTGCTGCACCTCCTGCGAACAGACACTCGATTGGAAGAAATTTTTGAGTTAAGATGTTGACATGACTTGTGACCTCACTTCATGCCCCCCAACTATTTAAACAATAAGCAACTGTTACTATTGAAGTAGCTGTAACCCTTGGATCATTTCAGCCTTACCACGTATCCACATGGAAGAAGTCCAGAGGTCCAGCGGTCCAACACATCTGAACCTTAGCAAGCTCAGCCCTTAGGCTCGATGGTGAATACTCCTTCAATGGCCTTCGTGTTATGAATCCAGTGATGTGTTCGGAGTGTTCCTGGAGTCAAGAATCATCGACTTTCACCGTGAATGGTGTAAGTAAAAAGATTTACCTGGCTGCTTTGGTGGATGGGACCTTGCTTGCGGATGCCAAGCCACTTGGAAATTCTGGTTTTTCTCGCCCTGAAAACGAAGATGGTAATTGGAAAATCTACCATTTGGAAGATGTATTTAATAATTTCCTATTGAAAATGGTGAATTTTCTAAGGTCTTAGTTTTCAGGGCTGTAACTTTTGTTGGGAGTTGGGATGTCTGGAAAAAATGTTGGAGATCCAACATAGCCCAACTGGGGATCCGACAAAGAGCACCTGGATTGATATATATTGATATGGAGTCTGAGATCCATTTCTTATCTTTAAGTGTTTTTTTTCTACCTGAAAAATGGGGTGTACATAGTGATATTATGATATCTGATATGTGGGGTCCATTTTCCTCAAGCTTCAGGATTTGTATTGATGCTGAAGCCACTACTCCAGCATCAAGTTGTTCGGACAGCGAATTTTTGGAGCAGTCTGTGGGTCAATGCATTCCCTGCGACGGTGCGTGTGCTGGTTGCTATGGACCCTCCGCATTGGACTGTGCCTGTTGTCGTTTTGGTGATCGGGACTCTCGTGGAGCTTGCCCGATCTCTTTAGATGGGATTCAAGAAGGGCAAACAGCATGTACCTTTCGAACAACTCAGGTTGGATGTTCAGTTGGGTGACGGAAATTGTTTGTTGCTCAAGATGAAAGATTGGTGTCGAAATCAAAACGGAAAAAAAAATCAACGAAGCACAGTAGGATAAACCATGATACAACTTTGGACCTGATGACACCTCTGTATTTGTATCTCCAAGTGAATGGCCAACACGTGGCTCATCCTGAAATCCTGATTTCATTATCATCCTATTTTCTCGATTCTTGGTAGTGTGTAACATGATTTCTTGGAGCATGGGAGGCATCTGACAGTGGTTCCTTATCCGGTTCATCTGATACCGTGGGCTTTGTGAATTATGGCAAGTCTTGGAGCTTCAATGCTGCTCTTCTTCTATTGATCTACGGCTAAGCCGCAGGCGAAAAAAATGCAGCGACAAAAATCAACCAAGGGTGTGGGGGGCAATTTACCCCACCCCCCACAAAACACGGTTGTTTTGTGTTGCGCCCCAATATACGTGTGGAAAAAAAAACGGCTGCTTCAAGAGCTGGAGCTTTAGGTCCATGAGGGCTCTACACATGACACTTGAAGTTGGGTTCGTTTGCTGCTGCTTCACTTCAGGCCGCTGCGCCAAAGTTTGCGCAGGTGCCCAAAACCAAATCGGTTGATTTTGTATAGCATGTTCGCAGTGCCATTCAAGGAAGTAAAGCGGGTCTTACACTTCTATACAGATACATCAACAGTTTTTTTGTCCATATATCTTGTATTCTGTTATATTTTCAAGTCTAGAAATCGTGACCTTAAAAGGCCCTTTGAATTTAGATTTACTTCTTCTGACGACGCTTGTAGTCAAATGCCGCCATGGATTGCAGCTTCTTTGCTGGTGCCCTGTGTGGGCACACCATGGCAGACGGTTGCAGGAACAGGCCAACCTTTCAATTCCTTTTCGGTTCTGCCAACTACGGCAAACATAGCACATCAGTAAGAAAATCGTTTAGGATATTTAATGTTTGGCTTCTAAGTAGCGGTGCGAAAACTCATCCTGATGATCAACTGCAGAGTTTTTTCCCATGTATTTTTTTTGAATTTATAATAAATTGATTTTGTTCCCACTGGATTTAAACATCTTTACACATCGATCGGTCAAAGTTTGGACTTGCAGATTCCCTGCCCAGGCCAAAGTGGATTTGGAGGTAATAGCTATCGGAGTCTAGTGCAGGACAGGATTTCGGATTCGGGGAGCCAATGAAATTGGAAATGTAAAGAAATGTATGCCTCCAATATATATACATGCTGGTACCAGTTACGTACCAGATGGGTTGCATCTGTATTGACAAAATTTAATGACCATGCAGTATATTATACAGTACCAGTTATATATGAGTCATATATACCAGCTGGTTACATTGATTTTTACAAGTTGTAAATATATCAATATATCACAGTTCTGTAGCATTTTTTGGGAAGCAACCCAACCTGACCGTGTCATAAAAACCCATGGCTCCTCCAGACCTTTGGCATCGAGACGAAATTGAGCTCACCTTGGGGATTGGCACTTGATGGCAGCAGCCAACTTTATATTGCAGCATCTTGGCATAGAAAAAAATGCTGGTGTATTTCGTGGGTTACATTTGGAAGCCCTAAGAGGCTACTATGAAAAGGGACGGTATAAGAACGGTATAAGTGATCATATCATGGAATACATATACTTCCAAATTTCTGAAGCCAAGGAAAAACAAACCAAGAAATTCAAAAATTGACTGAATAGATGAGATGGAGCCAGTCCTTGATCCGGAGCTCCAAGATTCATGGGCGGGTCAAAAACATAAGCAAAACATGGGAAAACTTCAGATTTGTTCGACCAATGCCAAATACAACTATCATGCACATATCTCAAAAATCACTGCAAAGGCAGACCAAAATCATTTCGGTCTTTCATTTTACAGCAACCTTTTGCCATGGTTTGTTTGTGGAGGAAGAAACCCATCTCCTTGAAAGTCCCGCCCAGGATACGTTGAATCACGTGATTCGCAGTTTGGATATGGACACTGGTTTGTTAGATCCTTGGAGTGGTAGAAAGCAGCATATCCGACATATCCTACCTTTGCTTGTGAAATACGGTTGATGGAAGAAAGCCCAAACAACCACCTGGAATGTATAAAACACTATAAATAGTGGCAAATTATCCATATCCACTGGTTAGCCGGATTTCTTTCATCAGTATGTTGTGGTTTCCCATGTAATATCTCTTCGGGAAAGCCTTTAAAGCGGCCAAGGAGACCATTGCAGGAACTGGCAAGCCTGGATTCAGTGATGGCACTGCCGTGACATCACAACTCAGTAGCTCAACTGCGAAGCAGCCCCAAAAAAGTGGAAGAAGGGACTGTTGTTTTTTGAGACAATTGGTGGAAGAAGGGAAGTTGATTTCCATGTTGGAATGAGTTTTTGCAAGGTGTTTGACGGAGAGAGGAAGTTGAAGAATGTTGAAGGGATAAATCGTTGCAAAAGGTTGTTGAAAGTGACTTGCACGTGTATGCAATTGTGATTTCACCTCAGCCGGATGTCTGGATGCTTGCCCTCAGATTTGCCCATGGGGCTGGCGCTGGATACAGTGAATCGTATTCTGTATGTAGCCGATGCTGGCAATCATCTTATCCGTTCAGTACCTTGGGCTTGCACAAGAAGGTGTTAGGAGATATGCAAGCATGCAATCTAAGTGCAAAAACCGCTGCACTCCCCGCGCTCCAAAAGACTAACCTTTTCCACCTGAAAAAATGATGGAAGACTACTGTCCTATTGAAAAGATGTAAATGTTTAAGGGGCTTTAGCTGTTAAACGTCAGGTGCCTTTGGCTGCCGGAGAGTACTACCAAGTCGAAGAAAACCGCACCAGTAGCGGAGTTTCCACTGACACCATCAGGCGAGCTGGGGGCCCCTCTTTTTTTGTTGAGCAAGGACCAGGAAACAGGGGGAGGTTTCTAGATAACCTTCCTCATCATTCCTCCACAGATATCTGCAGAATGCGATCTGACTAGTAAGGTATTATGATGCATTATGAATTTATGAGAAGGCTTCCATTTTAAAGCTGTCGGGTGCTGTGGTTAGGTTAGATGGCCCAGTACAGCAGTTGGTGTGTCCACTGACGTCGGCACCTTCGGCGTCCTCGCTGTTGCTGGGTAGTGCTTACTGTAGAGGCCGGCAGGGGAGTGGTCGCAGGGATGGTAGCTTCAATAGCTGAATAGGACAGTGAACGGCTTGTTGACTTGTAAGTAAAGGGGGGGTCCACATCCATGGGTTTATTTACCTACATTTAACATAGAAATCAATCAAATGTAGGTAAATATACCATACATGGATGGTATATAGTACTAGTTTGACACTCCGAAGGAGCTGCTTCCTTTCTGACTCAGGAAGCACAGGTGCTGGCTATGCAGACTTCGTGCACCACATTGAGGACCTATCATGTTGGACAAAATCCAGCCGACCCATTTGGGATGGTTGTACAATGTTGTACATAAAACTTAGGTAGATTGGTGTAAATTCCTTTATGTGCATTATATCCAATTATATTCATTGGCGATTTGGTTCATGAACGGTCGGACAATAGCTGTAAGGGTTGGCAATATGGCAGGATAGCATGGAGTTCCAGGTGTCAGCAACACATGGAGCTGGATCTTCGGCGTTGTAGTGGAAGTGAGCCAATTTTGAAAGTTTTTGGGAGGTGAACATCCAACATGTTGTATCATTTTTGCCATATTTCCAAGCCCCTAAAACAGATCTACACAGGTACTATACCTAACATGATTACAGTAATTTGTATGATCCCCAGCAAAAAATAATCCAAAAAAATGATGAATGCATCCCAAAATTTGTGCGGCAGAAAAACCAGCTGGGTCTTCCTTGCAAACATGGCGCCGACGGAGGTAGCTACGAGCTCCGTTTTCGCTACGCGGATCGCTACAGCGAGATCCGCACGGCCGGGCAACGACAACTGCGCCTCACGGTGAATGGAGCGCCCTGGGTGAAGTTCGAATGACGACTTGGTGGTGGAAAGGGGGATGTGTGTTTTGGCCTAGGCATTGGGCGAATTTCTGTGGGTTATTTCATGTGTTTTATGAATATTTCTGATATATGTGGAGTCATATCTTATGTTTGCTTCATGATCTAGTACGAATATAGCATACTATCAATAGGTGTTTATACACTCCTTCAAACAAAACATAGAACTCGAACGCAGAATTGTGAGAATTAAACATAGAATTTGGATGAATTTGGCTATTGGTAGCCCTGGAGAAAATTTGGAGAACCAACCCCTTTCCGTTTGGGGGCTTCTATGGTGAAATTTTGGCCTTCCCAAATCTTCACCTATCATACTAGTACTGGCCAAAAAACCTACGTATGCCGTATGCCAGCATGTTTACATAGACACTGACCCTATGGGTTTGGCAGTTTTTGATCAATGATGTTCAAAAAAAAAGCATTGTTTTGTTTTGGCAATGTGTTTGTTTGGAGGGAAGCATTTATTTGTTTATTCATTTTTTGTAGCCTTTACTGCTTGAACAATCCGATTCAGAGGAACGTGTTCAGTTGTGCAGGTTTGCCTCTTGCTCAATTTGTGTGCTATGAGGTCTTTTCAAAATTCACTGTGCAGCCTTGCATTTCTGCTGCTTTTAGCGTTACAAAGACCTCAGTCTATACTGGTATACATATAGATTCTATTTTTTGGAGGGCTTGGCTTCCACCATGGACCATTAAGGTGGTGGTGACACATGCTATGGTCTTTGCGCCATCTGGTCACTTCCCTTCTGGTGGAGTCTTGGATCATCAAAATTCCATGGATGTTTTAATGGGGAGAAATATCTCCAAGTTCTTGGTTCGAAAAAATCCCATGGTAAAAACGTAACGACGTAAACCAAGGACGCCATGATTATTGGTGGAGCAAAATCTCTGTGTCTTTGACATCTGGGACCAACCAGGTCCAGTTGCAGGCGATGCAGTTTAAAAGAATATCCGCTTGGGGTGGAACGGCTTTGTGGTCTTCTCATGATTAAAGGTCCATGACCAGGATGAGGCAGTTTTTGTGTGGAGAAAACCTAGCTTGGAAGACAATTCCCCTGGAGAAACCGCCCTGATTTGTGTGACAATCAATGCAACGAGCGGATCCTGATCAACAATGGTCGTACTGTAGAGCTTTGCAATTTTTATTGTTGGAAAAGCCGCCTTTCCCATCATTGTTCTACTTTCAGAGAGGATGTTTCAAAGCGAAAATGTCCCCATTTTGGTGAGGTAACAGGCCATGGAGGACCTAGAATCGACTTGTTGAAACTTGGATGAAAAGTGTGCATGGCATGTTGAGTTAACCTGGGGACCCACAAACATTGGATTAAAACTGCAGATTTTTATTCGATGTCGACGCATGAAAGGCAAGCTGACAGGGTGATGTATCTGAAAAACATTGGAATACCTGTTGCTTCATTATTAAAAGAAAAAGTTGCTGATCACAAATGAAGGTTTTTGCTAAGACTCTCAAAGAAAGGAACCAACTTGACACAACATTGTACAGTGATACACCCCTCCCATCCCTTCATCTCAGGTATGTCCTTCCACCACTTCCTGTGATGACCACTGTGGCTGGGAATGGTGTTGGTGGACTACCAAGTCCTGATGATTTGGGTACCGCACAAACAGCCACGAGCTCATCCTTGCGGACACCATCAGGTGGGATCAGTCATATCACGCGAATGGATGTCTAGATTTCAACTTGACTGGTAAAACACTATGCTGGTTCCCCCCCCCAAAAGAGTGGGGATACTGATGGATACTAGTAATTATGCTTGAATAGTTGCGTCCCTCGTCCCAAAAGTTGGTGACACATCCTAGTTTTGTCCCTCGTTTCAAAAGGAGGTCCAGTTTCATACCCTCTTATGACTAAGATATGCCCTCAAGTCGTCATCTTTTCATCAGGCTTGAAACAAACCTTCTTTTTACATCCCAAGTTTCGATAAGGGGTACTCCCTTTACATCTTTTTGCTTGGAGTTGTTCATAATAGATTTTTTTTCTTCCCACATCTACAGGACTGGCCTTAAATGTGGGCGCGCAGCTCTTGTACATTGCAGATACCGAGAATGGTCGTGTGAGGGTCTTGGATCTCAACTCTGGAACCATCAGGAGGGGAAGCCAAGGGGAGATGAAGCAACCAAGAGGTCCACCAAAGGTTGAAGTGGGTGTCATGATGCTTGGGTTTTTCTATGTTTTTCTATTCTATTTGGTTTGTTACTACTGGTAGTTCATTGATTGAATTTTGGAGGAAACCATCCAGGATTTGGTTCCGTTTCCAGTAAAAAGACATTGCTTTTTATCAAAGTGATGTAGACCCATCATCTCTGTTGAATTTTGGTCATGATGTTTATTGCTGAAAGGATGCTGAAAAATAAAGATTGTATGATTGTCATGCTTTTCTCTCAGCCTGATTTTTGTTGACCTTCAACTCAGCTATTGTTCAGGACTGTGGCAGGGGGTGCCACCACAGACGAGGCAGCCGTGATGGGACAGTTTGGCGTTGCTCCGGGACAGCGAAGCTAAGAGGGACATGTATGTGATGGTGATGATGATGGTGATGATTACTATAATTGGTTGATTTTGTTATATATATATATATAGATTAGTGTATGTATACGTATATATATATATATATTATCATTACGATGATCATTATGATGAGGGATGTTATATATATACATATATAATATATATATATATATTACCAGTATGATGGTTATTATGATGAGGGATGGATGTTCGAGAATGGCAATGGACGATCGATGGCGATTCTGGTGTTCATATGCTGTTGGTTCTCGGAGGACAGCTTATGAATTAAAGATTTTGTGAGGTGGTCAAGGTGTTTGTATCATGCATGTTTGATGAGTCCGAGATAGAATACACCATACACAAAAAAGGGTTTCTTGCCATCCTGCATAGACTTCTGTCAGTTTCGGCAGCATGGAAAAATCCTATCTCTCTTCAGGGTCACATCTTAGGGAAAAAAAACCTGTGACCTTTTCAGGTCACAGATGGCTTGGATGCTGCCACTCGGAAGCTTTTTCGGCCAATGGGACTAGCCTTAGATCTCATAAGGCCAAGTTTGTGGGGGGAAAATCCATGGCTGGGAGAAGTGCAGAATACCATGGGATCAAACATAAAACCATCATCCCAAAGCGCAAAGATTACTAGCTGGACCCCTTGGACCTCAGATATGTAGCTCTTAACACTACTGTTGATGGCAACCAGAAATCCGGTTCTTACTCACCAGTTGAGGGAAAGGTAGTGACTATCCCCCATTATTTACAAGGTTTTTATACATCCCAGGTGGTTGTTTGGGTTTTCTTCCATCAGTAGGGTGAGGATGGTTTTTAATCCAGCATTTTTCTATTAAGAACATTTCACCAAAAACCCTCATGTAGTAGGCTCTCTGATCAATCTGCCGAACCTTGCCCTTTCTGCCAGGGACTTGCTTTATGTCACGGACTTTCATCAGAATCGACTTCGAAGAATTGACTTGAGCAATCATATCCTCTCCGGAGGCCACTATGAAAAGTGGTGGGTTGGTGGGTCAGGGAGGAGTGATGAGATTCATTTCCGCGAAGGTACCTGGTAGCATGGGATCAAACAGCAGCTTCAATGAAATAGTGGCAGATTAGTAGATATCACTGATATCACACGTAAGATATGGAGCTACGTGAATACGAATCTCGATTTTGGAAGGTTTCAAGGATGTTACTTTTTTCGAAACCTCTTAACAAGGCCCTCAACAAACAGCTGAAATACCCATGACAAAAGATCCTGCCTTTGAGGTACCATTTCCTCAGTCACTGGTTCAGCCCTTGGTGCTCCTTTTGAACTGCGTCTTCGAAATCCGATTGGCATGGTCTTGGACGATACGGTTGGGTGGGCTGAGGGCAGATGCATCTGAAGGGTGGCATCATCATAGCAGATTTCTGTTGGGAGCCACACTTATCAGCTGTAGATAATCATTAACCCATTCTAAAACAAGCGTACCCCTTCTTTTGGAGAAACTCAACGCCTGTCAGACGCAGCTCCTCTACATTGCAGATGCGGGGCATGCACGGTTGCGGGTAGTGGATCCTGGCATAACTTGCCCGAGCCAATTATCGCCACAGGCATTGCTGCAAGAATGTGTCTTGTATTCAATCGTAGATTGAATCGAGAGGAAATGCAGCTTGAAAAACTCCTAGGTGCTGCGTGTTTGTTGGGGGGTTGGAGCCTTTTCAAACGAAAGATGCCTAAGGTGGACAGCAAGGTGTTTCGCAGACAGATTGCGAGCTTTTAGGCTGGTCGCTTTGCAAATTACACACAGATATTGTGAAGACAGCGAGAAGAGCCAAATTGAAATTGAGTGAAAATTGACAGAAGTGAGAAGTGGGGATGAGAGTTCAGATGATACTATTATTGAATCTTGACTGAATCTTGCTTTGACCGTCAGAGGCTGCTGCTATGATTCTGGATGCGGCCTGCCTTCCAATCCAGATGGTCGGGTCAATTTGGGTTTCCAACCTGAGGACTGTCACGGCCTTTGAAGGATTTTGTTTCATTGTTTGCATGAGATTCTGCAATAAATGGATGTAGACGGACATGGAAGTGATATAGTATGATATAGTCATATTGTGCTTTGATGGTTTGTCAAGTTTTGAGAGATACTCACTTTGTTTCCGAGTTGTGTTGGTTATTTGGACATCTGAAGGGAAGGCAAGGGAAGGACGGGTGCCCGTTGCAGAAAAGTGATCCTTTCTCGCAGGAATGCCGTGGGAGCCACACATTTGTTTCGGGCATTTCTCACACGGTTGAAAATTAGTCTGAAAATTGGGTTCCAAAAACTGCCCCAAAACTACAGTTAGCAGGCAAGAGCCATCAAAAATCCCTCAAGTGTTTGCTCAAAGAGATTCTATTGAAAACACTAAACATGTTTTTTATCTAACATGGAAGGTGGTTAGTTGGGTGGGGGCCTCCATGTGATTTGAAGCAGTCTTACACTTGGTACTGTATCAAATCGTGCCATTTTGGCTCAAAATTTGATATCTTGCTTTTAATTTCCTGTGAAACATATTTTTTTGATGTTCTTTCCCAAGGCAAGGCAGTGTTTTTACAACAAGAATCAGGAAGACAAGAAGTTCAATAGATTTCTTCAGCGACCCAAGAACTCATGGTATTCTTATGTATTCTTGCGCAACCCCAAACACTAAACACCAATTTGACTTATCTTCCTGCATGACTTGACATGAAGTCTCGTGCCATCCAGGACGTCCTGACACGAGTGGATGGAGCAAAGCAGGTTCCACCAATCTCATTTGTTTCTTCAGGTTGGCCGAAGGGTTGATTGTTGACTAGAGATCCTGCAATTGGGGAAAGATTTCTTGGGAGAGATTGGGTGCTTGGTGGGTAACAAAAAAAGGGATAAAAAAGGTACCTTGGGTGCTTAAATTCGAATGCATAAGATCCAAGGGCACCAAAAGGTAATTGGAAGTGCTTAATTCAAAATGTGTCCCTCATTGCGTGGCAAAGGTTCTCGAGAAACTCCCCTGTGCCACCAGGCGCTGAGAGATGTTGTCATCCCAACCTTCGAAGCATGACAACCTTGGATGTGACACCATGGCCACAGGGACTTGCCTTTGATTCCTCACAGAAATTGTCCTTTGGCGACGTAACAGGGACACGTGATATGATCGCTTAAAGGGGTTGTTCCCGGGTCATGAGATGATTCTGTGTCGATGAGGGTGATTAGTGTTTTGTCAGATTTTGCTGGAAATGTTCAGATTCCTGGTGGGATTCAACTCTTGATACTGGTGACAAACAGCTTGCAACAACTGGTGTCGGCAATCAACCCATTGAGGTTGTACGTTTCTCAAGGCAAGGACCACCGTGTGGTAAGGCATCCCAGACATTTGGTGAGCACGCTTACCGTCAGTTTCGACAGAAGGAATTTGAATCATCTTTTTGGGGGGCAAGATACCTTAAGTTGTGTCATTTGTTCATTTCAACATGTTGCATATTACCTTTCATGAATCATCTTGTTAGCTGACACATGCTCAGAAAACTCAGATGGCTCCATATGCACGGTTGAATCGCATCTGCAAGGGGAACCTTTAAAATCCAAGATTGGTTGATTTTCCACGGATTGGCGTGGACGTTTCAAGCATCTGTCATTGTCCAGCAAAAAAGGTTCCATTTATCAATTTTACTCACCATCTTGGTTCCAAGCATTCTGGTTAATGGTATGTTTACAATCCCAAATATCTTTCCTGTGTTGCAAAGCCGGCCCAGGTGCGCATACATCTTGATGATGGTCGTTGCTCAACTGTGCCTTGAGTTGCAATATTTGTGCTCGGTGTAACCGTCATATGACGGATCCACAAGATGAAAAGGACAAGAGCTTTCCGTCCCATCTCCGCAAAAGACCATTGGCTAACCCCACTAGACAATCCATGAACCTTTTTATGAAATAAAGATTAAGATATGACCACAAAGAAATTTGCGGACCTTCAGAGATAGATTTTACAATCTACTCGTACCATATTTCCATACCTACATGATTCACTTATGGATCTATTCATATCTATTCTGATTGAGGCCCTTAAATTGGGCTACATGATTATAGACTATCGTGTTTGCATTGGAATTTGTGTCGTCTTGCGGGAGATCCAAGGCAGATGACACCTCCGAAGTTTGCTAACTAGGAAAATCAAATTATGGAATATTCATACGAGAACTATATATTATCTCGAAATTCCTGGGAATTGCTTTACTTAAATAAGATTTTATTGTTTATATAAATGTAAAAAGATTACAAGTAAAGCCGGGCAAGCGGGGGGTGGAAGTTTCCAAAGGGAAAACTATACGCCAAAGAAAGAAAGTGACTGTAGAATGTGCACTCGGGGACTGCAAAACTGAACCCGTCCGTTCGCAGAGCTGATTTTTCCCCCTCCGCAACGCATTTTGTATTGAAAAATACAACGTTTCGCGCTCCGGTTATCTCGCAAATTTTCACCACGTGTGGCGAGTGCCAGCAAAAAGTAACACTCCAAGATCACCAAATGCTGCGCCTGCTACCTCCAACATCACCAAATGTTACGCCTGCCACGACAAGTGACACTCCAACATCACCAAGTATTGCGCTTGCCTCAAAAAGTGACACTGCAACATTACCAAATATTGCGCCTGCCACGACAAGCGACACTCCGAATGACACTCCAACATCACCAAATGCTGCACCTGCCACTAAAAGTAGCATTATAATATCGCCAAGTGTGCGCCTGCCATGAAAAGTGAGATGTGGCGGATATGTGATGCGGAGTGAATTGTGATCTGTAATATGAAATGGGACGTGAGATATGAATGATATAGAATATGAGTGCTGGGAGGGATAGATATAAGATATATGAGATTTTGAAAAAAAATATATTATTGAAAAAAATTCTATATATATATATATATTATTAATATAATAAATAAATTAAAATAATTTTAGATAAATAATATGTTTTTTTAATTATTTAGATTTAATAAATATATAATTATATTAAAATTAAGATAAATAAATTATATATATTAAATATATATTTTTTGATTTTTTTTTATATTTTATTATATAAAAAAATAATTTTGAATTTAAGATTATAATATATTAATATTATTAAATAAAATATTTTATTTAATAATTATTAATATCTAAAATATAAATTTGGTGTTTGATATTTGATTTTAAATATATTGTTTTTGGTTTATTTTTGGATATAAATTATGGAAATGAAAAATTTGATTTTGATTTTATTTTATTAGGTATTTGTTCTAATTCGTTCTACCTTATTAAAATTTATGCTATTTTGTGTGCCCGTATGATTTTCTAAGGATTTTAATTTTAAGATTTAGAGCAGGCCCCTTCGAAAGGACAACAAAATATATTTACAGAGAAGGAGGGGCCAGAATCACTAATACTCGACTCGATCTCAACATCCAGAACCTGTCCAGGGTCGACGAGCACCGCATAGAGGTCATCGCCGTCGCCAACGGGCTACCAATGTGGGGGGCAGCCAACTAGCAGTCGATACAACTTTGGTATCACCGCTCACCAAAACAGGGGAGCCAAGGTCACGAGGAGGGACCTATGCAGGAGCAGCCTTATACGATGCACGGCGGAGTAAACAACACACCTACCCAGAACTGTTAAACAACAGAAGATGTCGCCTGGTCGTCCTTGGAATCGAAGTTGGCGGCAGGTGGAGCAACGAAGCTTCCAATTTCATCTGTATGCTCGCCAAAGCCCGAGCCCGATCCAAATCGAATAATTCTAATTTGGGTTGGGTACATAAATATTGGGTAAGATAATATATAATATTGCAAAATGAAAAATATATAAGTTGTTTATGTCCGTGGCCCGTGCAAATTATAATATAATAGCCTTAGAGATTTAAATTTTAATATTATTAAAAAAAATAATTTAATTTAGAAAAAAAATAATATATATATAAAATAATAAAAAGGAGAAAATCTAATATAATAATTAATTTTTTTTATAAATTATAATAAATATTTAT
Source organism: Breviolum minutum Mf 1.05b.01 (assembly GCA_000507305.1). Lineage (NCBI taxonomy): Eukaryota > Dinophyceae > Suessiales > Symbiodiniaceae > Breviolum > Breviolum minutum. The sequence goes on along the minus strand of DF241894.1, from coordinate 47,275 downwards.
TATAAACCGAAATATTTTACCAATTATTTTTATTTATAATAATTTAATATAATTTATATTTATATATAAATATATTTTAATATTTTAGCCTTATATATAATACATTTTTTAATTTAATTTAATAAAATATTAATATTATATTTAATTTATATTTTTTATTTTATTTTATTATAATATAAATAATAAATATTTAAAAATACCTTATTTTTACCAGAATAAATTATAAATATATATATATAATTTGGTTTTTGCGGAATTTTTGCAAAAAATCAGTGTTAAATTTTTTGGGAATTTTTTGCGGCCAGCATTTTAGCTTTCGCGGAGCCATTTAATAACTAATAACCTTTGTACTTGTTACACGAGTGGTTTTTTTCACTACTTGACCAAATCCGCCGGCCTTGCCGGCGTGTCTCGTGAAGTGGGGCTTGATGATGGATTGCTTGTCTGTACTTAGCTTTTGCTTATTATAGTCTAAGCTAAAGCTGATAATGTCTTTGGGGCGCGCTTTTACTTCGCCTAAAAACACCCCCCTCCCCCCCCCCCACCCACCACCACCACAAGCACCACCAGCGCAAGCACCACGACCACCACGACCACCACGACCACCACGACCACCCCACATCCAAAAGGTCTCGGGCTCGATTCCCCTGGGTCCTCTGCGGTGCTGCTGTTCTTGTTGGCTTCCTGCTGTTGCCGCTGCTGCTGCTGCTGCTGCTCTTGTTGCTGTTGCTGTTGTTCTTGTTCTTGTTGTTCTTCTTCTTCTTCTTGTTGTTGTTGCTGCTGTTGTTGTTGCTGTTGCTGTTGCTTTTGGTGGTGCTTCTCGCCATGCTGCTGGCAATGGAGAGAATGGCGCTGTTGTTGCTGCTGCTGTTGCTGCTGCTGCTTTTGGCGGTGCTTCTGGCCATGCTGCTTGCAATCTCAGGCCCAGGAAAGGCCGGCGGCATTAGCCGGAGGCTGATAAATATATGTAGGATCTTAATAGGCCCAAATAATCCAGAAGTACCCAGCAAAAATGACTAGGATATATATAAATAAATATATATTCTCTTTGATGATTCTTTTTTTTTCCAGTGAAACTGCTGTCACCCACAAGTAAAATAGAGTAAGTGACCTGTCAAATGTACAAAGTTGATCTTGGATCGTGATTGATGTGATGTTTTTTTTGTGCTCTTTGGCACAGCATCACATCTGCAGCTCAACACTCCTCGGTGATCCCAAGTGGTGACAAGTCCCAACCATTAGAAAAAATCATGCAAACTAACTGGAATGGTTCTACAAATCAATGCAAATTAGATTCAATTTAGTGGTGTATGATCATTATATTTCATTAAGATTATACAAATAGAATATGAATCAGCATGTGTATATATAATATGTCTTTATTGTTTTATTTATATTCATTTATATATGCAAATTTGGTTCCCTATGGATATTGTAACCCTCATTCAGAATGCTTCCTTCCCCAGTCCCCCCAAGTCCACCAATCCAAGTGTCTCAGCCGCCATCGCCTTGACCATGTCCTCTGCCACAGGATGGATATCACCTAGGCTTCAAGGGCTTGGTAAAACACCTATTCCAAAAACAAAACATGCTGTCCACTTTGAGAACTCACAACTTACTTGATTAATCTTGACTACTAAAAATTGCACATCTGATGTGTCCATGTTACGGGCTCATCAACTGCCCACCGAGGCGCTCAAACGGGACACTGCGATGCTGTTTAGAATCCTCACGTACTTCATGGCATAGGTCCTCCGTTGACAGGAAGCAACGCTTCAACAACGATGAGTTTTGCTTGATGTGTGCAGCTTCCAGCTTTTGAAATGTTGTGGCATGCCGTTAGTCTTACAGTATTGTAGTAAAGAGTCAGGAGAGGTCATGCCTTGGACTTGTTTCAACCCTTTTCACGCATCACTCATGAAATCAAATCAACGTTGAACGAATGACTGGCGGATCGCTTGCTATTTCGAGATCTTTTTTCCCAATCAACTTGCACTGTCGCTCTTTGCTGGCTGCATCTCCACCAGTGAGTCAGTTTCATTGTTCCTTTCAGGTTGTCTCCGCACTGCAAAACCAAGAGATCTACAAACGTACATGAACACTGTCAGAAGGAGCAACCACCGTCCATGCATTCCGCATGACCAAGCAAACCAATTCTGGAAGCACAATAATACGCTCAGAGTGCCATGCAGGTATCTCAGGGTGTGCGGATGTCCGTTACCGTTGCCGATTCTTTTGTGTTTTGAAATAGCGATGAAGTGGGTCTTTCGTTGTTACATGGCTCTGACAGGACTGATTTTAGATTTTTCTTGGACCTTGGTTTGCAAAATACGTCATACATTTGTTACACACGTCAATACTACGATATCAATAAGCCCTGCCTTTGGGACATGCCAGCTGCATGTTGATCCAGCATCATCTCTTCGACTTCGAAGTGTCCGTGGCCAATTTTGCATATTAGCCAGTTGGTGCCAGTGGCCAACAGCACTGTTGGCAGCAACACTGGCACAAAGGCTCCCCAAAGCAACGCCACCTGACAGTGCTATCATCACTATCCCTCTTGCAGTTGTTTGAACATGCCAAAGGAATTTTGGCCAAAAACCGAACATTTGTTCCTTTTGATGGAAAATTCATGATGGTTGATCCCAATGATCCTGTTGGCAAGAACGCCCATCTTTGGTGGAACAATGACTTTGACAGAATGTTAACTATCTGGTGTTGTGGCATTCCCATGCGTTCCCCCGTGCTTCCGTTCAAAATCAACGGAGTTGACGGCATGCGTTCCCGCACAACCCGTTGTTTTTGACGGTAGTTAGATTCTAGTCTAAGGCTCTCTTTCACAACGGTTCTTCCCACAAACGGTGGCTACAAAAAATCGCTGATGATTTGTAAGAAATGCGGGCGTTGGCTTAAAAAAGACAATTTCGGCACTGAAAAGTAAAGACCTGCGGAGGGCCAATTGCTTTTTGCAAATATACTCCCTCCGAAAACTAACATCGTCCCTGACAAATGATGGCTGGAAAGCTATTTCCTTTTGAAATGGTCCCTTTTCCAGGGACATGTTAATTTTTTGGGGGTACATTGTAGAGGAATATTGCAGAAATGCAGAAGATCTATTCTCTGAGGGATCGAACTGGACAACGGACCATCGCAGTCACCAAAAGTTGCCAGCGACTTGTCAGAAAATGACGATATAGCAGGTCCATCTTATCTTTAAGAAGCAGAAAATGCATCTTTGGCCACAGGAATGTATTACACTATACAAACTTTCCCAGTCCCTTGACAAAAAGCTTGACCAAAACATCCAAGCAGTCAGTTTCTTGACGCATATCAAAAGTCTTTGCCAGTAAACCATAGTAAACCCCTTTAATGGATTTTTGCGCAAGCCTCGCATGAGTACACAGCAGGGATGGAATCTGCACCTACCGACACTACGGATTGTCATGAAACTTCAGATTGGACAACTACAGTATCTATATGTATATGATCAAAGGAAGTTTAGTGGCAAACTTCCGATATACGAGCTTTTGGGTAGCCTGACAGGAATACTAGTCCTAGCAGTAGTAGTCGTAGCAATAGTAGTCCTAGTAGTAGCAGCAGTCCTACAAGTAGTAGTAGTCCTAGTAGTAGTAGTAGTAGTAGTAGTAGAAGTAGTAGTAGTAGTAGTAGTCCTAGTAGTAGTAGTCGTAATAGTAGTAGTCGTAGTAGTAGTAGTAGTCCTAGCAGTAGTAGTCCTAGTAGTAGTAGTCCTAGCAGTAGTAGCAGTCCTACAAGTAGTAGTAGTCGTAGTAATCGTAGTAGTAGTAGTAGTAGTAGTAATAGTAGTAGTAGTAGTAGTAGTAGTAGTAGTCGTAGTAGTCGTAGTAGTCGTAGTAGTCATGTGTCACTTCGTGTCACTTTTCATCGTAGTAGTCGTAGTAGTCGTAGTAGTCGTAGTAGTCGTAGTAGTCGTAGTAGTCGTAGTAGTCGTAGTAGTCGTAGTAGTCGTAGTAGTCGTAGTAGTCGTAGTAGTCGTAGTAGTCGTAGTAGTCGTAGTAGTCGTAGTAGTCGTAGTAGTCGTAGTAGTCGTAGTAGTCGTAGTAGTCGTAGTAGTCGTAGTAGTCGTAGTAGTCGTAGTAGTCGTAGTAGTCGTAGTAGTCGTAGTAGTCGTAGTAGTCGTAGTAGTCGTAGTAGTCGTAGTAGTCGTAGTAGTCGTAGTAGTCGTAGTAGTCGTAGTAGTCGTAGTAGTCGTAGTAGTCGTAGTAGTCGTAGTAGTCGTAGTAGTCGTAGTAGTCGTAGTAGTCGTAGTAGTCGTAGTAGTCGTAGTAGTCGTAGTAGTCGTAGTAGTCGTAGTAGTCGTAGTAGTCGTAGTAGTCGTAGTAGTCGTAGTAGTCGTAGTAGTCGTAGTAGTCGTAGTAGTCGTAGTAGTCGTAGTAGTCGTAGTAGTCGTAGTAGTCGTAGTAGTCGTAGTAGTCGTAGTAGTCGTAGTAGTCGTAGTAGTCGTAGTAGTCGTAGTAGTCGTAGTAGTCGTAGTAGTCGTAGTAGTCGTAGTAGTCGTAGTAGTCGTAGTAGTCGTAGTAGTCGTAGTAGTCGTAGTAGTCGTAGTAGTCGTAGTAGTCGTAGTAGTCGTAGTAGTCGTAGTAGTCGTAGTAGTCGTAGTAGTCGTAGTAGTCGTAGTAGTCGTAGTAGTCGTAGTAGTCGTAGTAGTCGTAGTAGTNAAAGAAATGGTTTGGGCATCGCGCTGGTCGGTCGCCTTGCGCGCATTCTATAGGCAAATTCTTTCTTTGACTTATAGTTTTTTTTCTTTGAAACTTCCGCCCCCGGCTTGTCCGGGCACTACTGGTATGTAATGTTGGAGTGATAATATTACATAATATCATATATTAAAAATGAAATATATACGTACATATATTACATATAACATATAAACAGAATACAGAGGCATAGCATCGCATAGAATCTCATCAGGATCCATCGGCATTCCATCTCCACCATCTAGCAATCTACATCAGTCACCAGTCCCTCCACCCTCCACCTCAGCAAAAGTCACCAGCAGACTCGCTTGCTGTCCATGTTCGAGGGATTTGCTCGTACAAATGCTCCATTCCTTGAACCTGCTGCAAATTCTCCATCTGCCGGAGAAAAGACTGCAAGAAATGTAGAGCTGCCCATCTTTATATTTTGAGATTTGCCATTTTACCAATGTGAAAACTGGTTGAAGGAATGCTCTGGCGATCATCTTTGAAACCAATAGCGGTGCCATCGTATCCACCACTGAACGGACACATGCACTGTAACTCCACCATGACTCTCTGGATGTGCACAAATCGGCTTTGGGTTCCAAAATATGATGATCACCTATGCTGATATTGAAGGCTCGATAATCCCCGGTGCTTTCCTCGCAAACCATCCAAAAGTGTGTCCACCCATTCATGCAATGTGTACTGAGGTATAAAGTGACAAGAACAGCAACAAGCCACATGGTACCTAAACGAGCTGCCATCAACAACATAGACCTTCGAATCCCTGTCGCAAGAGCGAACCATTCCACGGCTTTGGGCGTGATAAATATGTCAACTAAGACCATCAGCAAGGCTGTTTGATAGTGAAGGAACTTTGGCCACCAACCACGCACAGCCAAGGTATTGTTCGACGGTAAAGCATTCAGAGTCGCATAGGAAATGGAAGGGAGAGACAGGATTGCCACGATCAAAGCCCAACCCAAACTGTAGATGCCTTTGCGCGAGTGCAAAGTCCAGAAAGACCAACAAGTCCAACTATGCGACTGAAATATTTCTCTGCTTCTAGCAGGAGCTTGTCCTAAACATACAACGGCAACTGCAACCCAAAGTGCCCATACAATGGCCACTGCCCACTCCAGAAGAGCATTCTCATGACCTGGATTTGCAAAGTGGCTCAATGTGGTTTTGGAAAATGGATCTCCACAAGCATAATACGTAGCGCCCAAACGGTAGAAGACACAAAGAATGGCAGCCATAAGCGACAAAATGCTAGTCATGCGAAGAAGAAATTTATGCTCTTCGCGAGCCCACTTTCTATCTTCATTCGCCCAAAAACGATGACGATGTCCAGCTACAACAAAAAACAGAAGACAGCAAAACAGAAATAATGCAGCGGATGGTAATGCTTGGTTCAAGACATGCTGAGTCTTGGAATTTGATATGTAAAGAAAAGTTTGGTTGCGTTCAGATTCCTCGATCCAACTAGGTAAGTCAGGTGTGCCGTTTCCCAGGACGTTTCCGATCAACACAATGGACCGCAAATTTTGGGGCCACTGAGTCACGTAGTCTGGCAAGCTGCATGACAGGCGGTTGTCATGAAGCAGAAGAAGAGGACCACGTGCACTAGCAGTGCTGCAAAGACCACACGTGTAGGGACAGTGCATTGCCACATTTGGTTCATGGCAATAAGAACTCAACCCACTGGTGCTTATGCAGGAATGTCGTTGATACCTAAAGGACTGATCATCTACACAGCCTTTTCCGAGCTCAAATGTTGGGATGTGACCCTCAAAATCATTGCCATGCAGCGACAAGAAGGTCAAGTTGGGTGCATCTCCAAAATTCTCGGGAATTTGGCCACCCAGTCTGTTCTTATGGAGCGTGAGCACCTTCAAATGCGGCATCTGTGCAAGTGCCGGGGTGAGGCTGCCGACAAGACGGTTGTTGTGCAGCGTTAAAGCAACCAAAGACTCAAAAGCGCTCAAGCAAGATGGTATGTTGCCAGTCAAACGATTGCCATGCATGTAAAGAGTGTTCAACTCCAAAGCATTTTGAAATTTGCACACCTCAGTGGAAGCTTGCAGCTTGTTGGAATGCAGCAAAACGGATTTCAGTCGAGTCAGATTTGTACAACCCTCAGGCAACTGCTCCAAGCAATTGTGGTGAACTGACAAATCCCTCAACCTAGTCCAGCTGCCCACAGCTTCTGGTAATATCTTTAGCCTATTGAAACTCAAGTCTAACAAAAAAAGGTTCGGCAGGTTTCCAAAAGACTCTGGCAGTTCAACCAGCCGGTTTGAGCTTAAGTCTAAGCGCCACAGATTCTTCAGCTTCCCGAGTGAATCAGGTAGCCGATCCAATAGGTTGGATTTCAAAAATAACTCCCACAAATTCTGCAATTGACCAAACGACTCAGGTAGTGAAGTCAGTTGATTACTTTCCAAATCCAACCTCGCCAGGTCTTTCAATTCTCCAAAGGACTCTGGAAGCGAAGTTAGCTGGTTGGAACGTAAGTCTAGGCTATCGAGCTGCAACTCTCCAAAGGATTCGGGTAGCGAAGTCAACTTGTTGTGTGACACTTCGAATGTCCGGAGCTGCTGGAAGTTAAGAAGGAACTCTGGTAGTGAAGTCAGGTGGTTGGATCCTATGAATAATTTTTGTAGCTGCAAGTGGTGGAGGCAGTTAGGTAGTGAAGCCAACTGATTGAAACTTAAGTCTAGTGCTCTTAACCCCTGCAACTGCCCAAATGACTCTGGCAGCGAAGTCAACTGGTTGGAAGCCAAGTCTAGGATTGACAGCTGCTGCAACTGTCCAATGCTCTCAGGCAGTGAAGTCAAATCATTGTCAGTCAAGTCTACAAAGGTTAGCTGCTGCAGCTGCCCAAAGGAGTCGGGAAATGCAGACAGCTGATTGGAAGTCAGTATGAGGTATGATAACTGCTCCAACTGCCCAAATGACTCGGGTAATGCACTCAGCTGATTGGACTCTAAGTCCAGTGTACCTAATTGCGACAAGAGGCCAAAATTGTCGAATAATTCAGTCAGCTGGTTAGAATCTACATGTAGCGTCTGTAGCTTCTGCAAGTGGCCTAGGGTTTCTGGTAATGAAGTCAATTGATTATGGTCCAAGTGCAATTGTGAGAGTTGCTGCAACTGACCAAGGGACTCAGGTAGCCAAGTCAATTCATTTTCACTCAAGTAAAGGCAAGAGAGCCGCTGCAACTGACCAATTGATTCAGGCACAAACGTCAATTTGTTGAAACTCATGTGCAGGTGTGATAGCTGCAGTAGATCGCTAAAAGAGTCTGGTAGTGATGTCAAGTTGTTGCGGCTCAATAACAGATACGATAGTTGCTGCAATTGACCAATGGACTCAGGTAGCGAAGTCAGCTGGTTTGACGTCAAGTCCAGGTGCGATAGCTGTTGCAACTGACCAATGGACTCAGGTAGTGAAGTCAGATCCGTGGCATAGATTGTCAAGTTGGTCACGTGGTTGTTGCGGCAAGAAACTTTGTATCCAGATAAATATGCTGGCGTTTTGATCTCACATGGGTCTCCCGTTGCCAATGGAATTTGAGCAGCTCGGAAGATGTCTCGCAGAGCTTGCTCTTCGTTTACAGGCAAACTCACTGAAACGACAAAAAGGCAGACCAAGCTGACAAACACATGGCCCATCATCTCATAGCTCCGCCCGCTGGAAAAACTGTTGAAATCCCATAATCAAGCACTACCAGTAGCTGTTTACCTGATATCAACATGCAAAAAATACAAAAATTTACATGCATTTACTATTATCATGCAAGGCTAAAGGGAACCTTTAAAGGGAACGATGACCTGACCCCGTGAACCTCAAATTTTGAAAGCTCAAAGGACTGGCACAAACACATACAAGTTGCCCTGAAACAGTGACATGTTGCAGCATCTTTCGCATGTTACCTTCCTTATTGGGAGGATTTAAACCGAACTGTGTGTCATGGCTTAGTAGATGCAGGACAACATACGATATATCTTTGACTTGCCCTAACCACCAACCGAACACATACCACACATGAACATCAAGTGACAGATCGGGATTGCTTTGTGCCTTTCCGACCGATTTCTCACTGCCTGGTAAAAGAACAACACAGCTGGTGTTTCGACATCTTTTTTCCCAATCAACTGTCACTGTTACCCTTCGCTGGCTGCATCTCTACTAGCGAGTCAGACTCATTGTTCCTTTCAGGTTGTCTCCGCACTGCAAAACCAAGAGATCTACAAACGTACATGAAGGCTGCCAGAAGGAGCAACCACCGTCCATGCATTCCGCATGACCAAGCAAACCAATTCTGGAAGCACAATAACACGATCAGTGTGCCATGCAGGTACCTCAGGGTGTGGGGTTGTCCGTTGCCGTTGCCGATTCTTTTGTGTTTTGAAATAAGAATGAAGTGGGTCTTTCGTTGTTACGTGCCTCTGAAGGAGCTACTTTGAGACCTTAATTTGCAAAGTAGAGAAGAATCATAAAGTGCCAGTGGCTGTCATTTGTGTTCATTTGCTACACACGTCAATACGATATCAATAAGCCCTGCCTTTGGGACATGCCAGCTGCATGTTGATCCAGCATCATCTCGTCGACTGCAAAGTGCCCGTGGCCAATTTTGCACATTAGCCAATTGGTGCCAGTGGCCAACAGCACTGTTGGCAGTAACACTGGCACAAAGGCTCCCCAAAGCAATGCCACCTGACAGACAGCTATCATCACTATTCTTCTTGAAGTCATCTGAACATGCCAAAAGAAATTGGCCAGGAAACCAAAATTCCGCAAAATTCGTTACTTTTGATGGAAAATTCATGATGGTTGATCCCAACCTTTCCCAAAAGAAACGCCATTCATGCGCCGTTTGTCGAGAGTCAATCATGTTTTCCACACCTGACCAATTGTGGTTACTAGATTCTAGATATCGGATGTTCCAGTGCGCGGAGCAACCTTTCAGATGCAAAAACACAATGAGACTCCGGAGAATAAGTGTGACAAAAAAAGCCATGAAACGTCCATTCCAATACCGTTTAAGATGCAAACACACAAAAAGACTACGCAGACTAGGTTAACCCTAGGATGCAAGAAGCGAAAAACTGCGGCATTGAAATTGTACAGAATCCTGTAGGCACAGCGGTGGCACTTGAAAATCCTTGTTTTTGAGGCAGAAAAGGCTCCCACAGTGCTGCACTTGTTAATTAAAATTCACACACGCCGGACAAACAGCGAACGGAAATCGCAATGGCACGGCCGTAATCGAAGAAAACTAAAAGACAGACAGGCCTCGAGTCCGCACCACAGTAGAATTGTATCCCTTCACAAAACACTACCCTTGCCACAGTTACGTAGCCACGCAACACCAATAGTGCACCAAACACTTCGCACACCACGACAAAAGTAACAACAGAAGGCCAAGATCTGAAAATGCACCAATTCTTCGAGACTTGCTGAAAAAATGTAAGTTCAAGATTTGATTTAAAAAATCGTCACTTGCTTCCGCCAATAGATTAACGATTCGAGCATGATCCGACCATGAAACTCACACGCCTCAACCTGCTCGTTCACGCGGGTCAAAAATCTCTCCTTCGAGACGTATTATTTTGTATGGGAAGACACAGCATTTTTTGCTGGGCTACCTCTGAAGAACGCACTTTGTGCGACACGATTTCTCCGAGACTTGACAGCTCCGGATCTTTGCTACTCTAGTCTGGGCTTCTCTAGTCTCAGCTACTCTACTCTCAGCTACTCTACTCTCCGCCACTCTGCCCTCGGCTACTCTACTTTCAGCTACTCTACTCTCAGCTACTCTACTCTCCGCTGCTTTATTCTCAGCTATTCTATTATCAGCTACTCTACTCTGGGGCTACTCTATTCACAGCTATACTCTAATCTCAGGAACTCATCCAAGCTCGTGAGGGTTGCAAGTGAAGAACGGCCGCGGCTAAATACTGCAACCGTCCATGGATGTTGGATAGGGAAATTTGGATTTTTGGACTCCGGACTTTGGATTTTGCGCGGACCCACAGAACATACCCACCAGGGGTCAGAGGCTCGATTCCCCCCATGTCCCCGCGGACGGCGGTTTTGGATATCCTTCTTTGGCATAGATTTTCTTACCCGTTTCAAATATAACGGAAAATTGCGGAAATAGATCTGTCTCACAAAAAGTTGCCAGCGACTTGTCGGAAAATGACGAGATGGCAGTTCCATCTTTAAGAAGCAGAAAAATGCATCTTTTATCACAAGAATTTATCAAATTATGCATGTTCCCCATACTTTCTTGACGCATACCAAAAGCCTTTGCCGAGTACTTTTTTCTCAACCCTTGCATGAATACATTGCAGGGATGGAATCTGTACCTAGCGATACTATGCGATAATATGGATTATCATGGAGCTTCAGATTGACAAAGACAGTATCTATATGTATCTGTATATGTATCTATATATGTAGCTATATATGTATCTATAAAAACAGACAGACATGTCAACTATCATGTATGTATATATCATGTAGACACAATGATATACACGTTATAAAACCCATATTTTTACATATACATATATATATTGCATGATATGTTGATATTGGGTATAAGCGTATAAGTGTATAAAAATACATTTTTTATATACGTATATATATATATATTGTATATATACACAGAGGCATAGAATCACATGAAATCATAAAAATGACTGTAGGACCTGAGGATCGTCATTCCATCTCCACCATCTAGCAATCTACATCAGTCACCAGTCCCTCCACCCTTCACCCGCCACCTCGGCAAAAGTCACCAGCAGACTCGCTTGTTGTCCATGTTCGAGGGATTTGCTTGTACAAATGCTCCATTCCTTGAACCTGCTGCAAATTCTCCATCTGCCGGAGAAAAGACTGCAAGAAATGTAGAGCTGCCCATCTTTATATTTTGAGATTTGCCATTTTACCAATGTGAAAACTGGTTGAAGGAATGCTCTGGCGATCATTTTTGAAACCAATAGCGGTGCCATCGTATCCACCACTGAACGGACACATGCACTGTAATTCCACCATGACTCTCTGGATGTGCACAAATCGGCGTTGGGTTCCAAAATATGATGATCACCTATGCTGATATTGAAGGCTCGATAATCCCCGGTGCTTTCCTCGCAAACCATCCAAAAGTGTGTCCACCCATTCATGCAATGTGTACTGAGGTATAAAGTGACAAGAACAGCAACAAGCCACATGGTACCTAAACGAGCTGCCATCAGCAACATGGACCTTCGAATCCCTGTAGCAAGAGCGAACCATTCCACGGCTTTGGGCGTGATAAATATGTCAACTAAGACCATCAGCAAGGCTGTTTGATAGTGAAGGAACTTTGGCCACCAACCACGCACAGCCAAGGTATTGTTCGACGGTAAAGCATTCAGAGTCGCATAGGAAATGGAAGGGAGAGACAGGATTGCCACGATCAAAGCCCAACCCAAACTGTAGATGCCTTTGCGCGAGTGCAAAGTCCAGAAAGACCAACAAGTCCAACTATGCGACTGAAATATTTCTCTGCTTCTAGCAGGAGCTTGTCCTAAACATACAACGGCAACTGCAACCCAAAGTGCCCATACAATGGCCACTGCCCACTCCAGAAGAGCATTCTCATGACCTGGATTTGCAAAGTGGCTCAATGTCGTTTTGGAAAATGGATCTCCACAAGCATAATACGTAGCGCCCAAACGGTAGAAGCAACAAAGAATGGCAGCCATAAGCGACAAAATGCTAGTCATGCGAAGAAGAAATTTATGCTCTTCGCAAGCCCACTTTCTATCTTCATTCACCCAAAAACGACTACGATGTCCAGCCACAACAAAAAACAGAAGACAGCAAAACAGAAATAATGCAGCGGATGGTAATGCTTGGTTCAAGACATGCTGAGTCTTGGAATTGGATATATAAAGAAAAGTTTGGTTGCGTTCAGAGTCTTCGATCCAACTGGGTAAGTCAGGTGTGCCGTTTCCCAGGACGTTTCCGATCAACACAATGGACCGCAAATCTTGGGGCCACTGAGTCACGTAGTCTGGCAAGCTGCATGACAGGCGGTTGTCATGAAGCAGAAGAAGAGGACCACGTGCACTAGCAGTGCTGCAAAGACCACACGTGTAGGGACAGTGCATTGCCACATCCGGTTTATCGCAGAAAAATTTCTGTCTCTGACCCATGGTTCTGCAAGAAAGTCGATCATGCAAAAAAGACTGATCATCCACACAGCCTTTTCCGAGCTCAAATGTTGGGATGTGACCCTCAAAATCATTGCCATGCAGCGACAAGAAGGTCAAGTTAGGTGCATCTCCAAAATTCTCGGGAATGCGGCCATCCAGTCTGTTCTTATGGAGCGTGAGCACCTTCAAATGCGGCATCTGTGCAAGTGCCGGGCTGAGGCTGCCGACAAGACGGTTGTTGTGCAGCGTTAAAGCATCCAAAGACTCAAAAGCACTCAAGCAAGATGGTATGTCGCCAGTCATACGGTTGTCATGCATGTAAAGAGCGTTCAACTCCAAAGCATTTTGAAATTTGCACACCTCAGTGGAAGCCTGCAGCTTGTTGGAATGCAACAAAACGGATTCCAGCCAAATCAAATTTGTACAACTCTCAGGCAACTGCTCCAACCAATTGTGGTGAACTGACAAGACACTCAACCTAGTCCAGCTGCTCACATCTGGTAACATCTTTAGATGGTTGAAACTCAAGTCCAGGAAAAACAGGCTCTCCAGCTCTCCCAAAGACTCTGGCAGTTCAACCAGCTGGTTTGAGCTTAAGTCTAAACCCCAAAGCCTCTGCAACTCCCCAAATGAATCAAGAAGTTGACCCAGCAAGTTAGATTTCAAGTACAACTCCGACAGCCTCTGCAATTGGCCAAAAGACTCAGGCAGCGAAGTCAGCTGATTGTTTTCCAAATCCAGCCTTTGAAGGTGCTGCAATCTTCCAAAGGACTCCGGCAACGAAGTCAGCTGGTTGTAACTCAAGTCCAGTTCGATTAGCGACCGCAACTGACCAACTGACTCTGGTAGTGAAGTCAACAGGTTTGAACTCAAGTCTAGTGTGTCCAGGTGCTCCAAGTGATGAAAACAATCTGGTAACGAAGTCAGTTGGTTGGATCCCAAATTCAATGTCCCTAGCTCCTGCAAGTCGCAGAAGGCTTTGGGCAGTGAGGTGAGCTGATTGAAACCTAACTGCAGTCCTACTAAACCCTGCAACTGAGCAAATGACTCTGGCAATGAAGTCAACCGGTTTGAAGTCAAGTCTAGGATGTCCACCTGCTGCAACTGCCCAATGCTCTCAGGCAGTGAAGTCAGCTGATTGTGAGCCAACAAGGGGGTTGATAGCCGTTGCAACTGGCAAAGGGAGTCTGGTACTGCAATGAGCTGATTGTGTGCTACGTTTAATACTTCTAGCTGTTGCAGCTGGCTGAGGCTGTCGGGTAATTTGGTCAACTGGTTGAAACTTAAGTCAAGCCCTTGAAGCCCCTTCAAGTTGCCTAGGCTTTCTGGTAGAGAAGTCAACTGGTTGGAATCCAATTCCAAATGAGAGAGTTTCTGCAACTTGCAAAGTGGTTCCGGTATTGCCGTCAGCCGGTTGGAAGCTAAAGCTAGGCCGTTTAGCTGCTGCAAGTGGCCAAAGGTCTCGGGTAGTGAAGTCAACTGGTTGTTCTCCAAGTAGAGGTAATGGAGCTTCTGCAAGTTCCCGAGGGACCATGATAGTGAAGTTAGCAGATTGAAACCTAAGTCTAGCGTATACAGCTCCTGCAAGTGGCCCAAAGACTCAGGCAACAATGTCAATTTGTTGTGACCTATACGTAGATGTGATAGCTGTTGCAACTGACCAACGGACTCGGGTAGTGAAGTCAGCTGGTTGGACTGCAAGTCCAGGTGCGACAGCTGTTGCAACTGACCAATGGACTCAGGTAGTGAAGTCAGCTGGTTGGACTGCAAGTCCAGGTGCGACAGCTGTTGCAACTGACCAATGGACTCAGGTAGTGAAGTCAGCTGGTTGGACTGCAAGTCCAGGTGCGACAGCTGTTGCAACTGACCAATGGACTACAGGTAGTGAAGTCAGCTGGTTGGACTGCAAGTCCAGGTGCGACAGCTGTTGCAACTGACCAATGGACTCAGGTAGTGAAGTCAGCTGGTTGGACTGCAAGTCCAGGTGCGACAGCTGTTGCAACTGACCAATGGACTCAGGTAGTGAAGTCAGATCCGTGGCATAGATTGTCAAGTTGGTCACGTGGTTGTTGCGGCAAGAAACTTTCCATCCAGATACATATGCACGCGATTCGATCTCACATGGGTCTCCTGTTGCCAATGGAATTTGCGCAGCTTGGAAGATGTCTCGCAGAGCTTGCTCTTCGTTTACAGGCAAACTCACTGAAACGACAAAAAGGCAGACCAAGCTGACAAACACATGGCCCATCATCTCATAGCTATATTTGAAGATAGCTGCATGAGGAAACTGTTGAACCAATTAGGCGTATGTGTAATCAAACAATAGTCCTTCCTGATATTGACATTATATATCATTATATAGCATTCACAGAAAGTGCTGTCTTGAGGACATGAGATGCGGTCAGTTTTCATGTCAAGATTGAGACCTAAAGTGGCTGGCAGTGGCGCATACAGTTGGACTTCAAACAGAGATTCTTTCTGTGACATCTTTTGCAAATCACCCGGCCACACTTTCAGGGCTGCGAATTTCCGGTAGACTTGGAGACTTCCAGAACATCCAACTAATAAATCAATCCTGATTGGATCATTTCAATCTATCCCATGAACATCGACGTTTTTGTAAAAAGCATTCGGGCCTGGCATAGAACCAGGGTCGTGGATGGGATCGAAAGCAACTGACCAGTGCGGAAGGTGACACAAAGGCCAACCTTGGAGGATGGAGGGAGTGAAACTGCTGGGGGGGGCCGATCCGCCAGCCGTTTTTTGTTTTTTTTTCGCAAAAAATTGGATGGAAAATATGCTTGTCAATTTTCCCGTTTTCAAAATCAGAATCCTGAAGACTAAACTGACTGTGTTTGATTTTTGGCTGTTTTTGTATACTTTTGGTCATT
This sequence comes from Breviolum minutum Mf 1.05b.01, assembly GCA_000507305.1. Taxonomy (NCBI): domain Eukaryota; class Dinophyceae; order Suessiales; family Symbiodiniaceae; genus Breviolum; species Breviolum minutum. Next base: position 31,453 of record DF241894.1, on the reverse strand, counting down.
GTTTTCTAAGTGGAGAAATATGACGCCTAAAACAAAAATCGTACAACTTGAGCAAACTCCCAACCCATGCAGCTGCCGTGGCAAGCGATGAACGCGACTCTCTTTGTGCCAGCAGCCATTGCTGGATCTCTTCGGAGTGAGACACCATCGTGGAAAGCACATCTCTGATGCACCACAGCACGGGTGGGAGGAAATCGGGCACGGGTGGATTCCAGGAGTGAAACCTTTGTCTCTGCTGCCAACGCCGAAAACATGGGACAACTGGGCTGTGGTAAACTGTTCAACTGTCAACTTTCTGGCAGAATCTACATCAATTCAAGAGAAACTCATTCTGTGATTGAGTCGCGTTGCAAAGAAATTTCTGGTGGCGGTGGGTTTACACCTGGTGCCAATCCCACCTCGCATTCTCTGGTCGAAGTGCCAATCCTTGGTCAGAGATGGGCAAGACCTCATGGCTGCGTCCTTGGGCTATTCTTTGGTATTCCCATAGTGTTCCCTTATGTAACCCCACCACAGTGTTGACTTTCATTGGTGCCACAATTTGATGGGAATTTTGTTAAAGGTGTGGTGTTTGGACCCCAAAATAAGCATAAAACAAACCCCGTTTGCTGCTTGGACGTGAAAACGTCAAACACTAAACGACTCGTCTTGTCATCAGCCTTCACAGCTGAGCCTGAGACTTCTGCACTTCTCGCACAGCTGCAAGAGCACCTTCAAGAACCTGGCACTTTTTATTGGGGTGTGTTGTGTTCTCTTCAAACATTTGGATGATGGCAAACTGCCCCCTGGCCGACTTTTTCCCAAAAAAAAAAAACACGAAAAACCCGAGACTGTTTGGAAGCCGTTTGATGCCATGATGAGCCATGACACCTGTGAAACAGGCTTGGAAAAGTTGGCATTGCCGTGAATGAAATCTCTGAAGATATTGCCGAAAATCGGTTCATCCTGCTATTTGGGTGATATCTCCACTTCTGTAACTTTGGGATACTTTGGGTACATCCTGGGTTCATGATATACCTGCAAAACATACATTCTTTCAACAAGGCACCTCGTTAGGAAAGGCCAGCATGACCGGCGGCAGCACGGTGGTCTGTGGTACTGGCCTTGAACATCATGATTGTTCATGTTGTAGATGTAAATATCATGCACCAAAGCACTGAAAAGTAGTAAAACATGCATTTTAGGAACTATATACTATATACATCAACATATGTATAATCTTATAGATACTATCAAAACAACATCATAACATCATAACATCATCAACATCAACATCATCATCATCATCATCATCATCATCATCATCATCATCATCATCATCATCATCATCACCATCATCAACATCATCGTCATCATCATCATCCTCATCATCATCACCATCATCATCATCATCATCATCACCATCATCATCATCATGATCATGATCATCCTCATCCTCATCCTCATCCTCATCATCATCATCATCACCATCATCATCCTCCTCATTACCATCATCATCATCATGATCATCCTCCTCGTCATCATCATCATCATCATCATCATCATCATCATCATCATCATCATCATCACCACCCCACATGATTCATTATATCACCACAAAACATCACGAAACAAATACTACAACATTACTACAACCATGTAACCCGAACAACACCACAAAAGCAAAGACATCAACTAACTCAACAAAACCTCAACAAAATCAAAACAGAACACGACACCATTACCTCATAAAATATGGGATAAAGTATCTAGAAACACACATGACACATCATGTAGTAGTGGGGTGTATCATGTATTCAAATCAGAAGAGCTAATTAGGTGTTCATTGTTGAAATGAAAATCTCACATTAAAAGAATGGAGATTCAAAATCATATCTTTTGAAACTTATCAACTCTCATCATATACCTTGTTGTTGTACTCTTCACACTGCGGTTGCCTTTACCCTATTTTTCTCACAAGAATCATCTAATCATACATCATACTGTGTCTTTAGTTCCATGTTTTCGGTGGTTTTCGATCATAGTTAAGCTGTAAGAACACCAATAGCCCTACCCAAATCATTCTCTAGCCAGGGGCGGAAGTTTCAGGGCGAAGGAAAACATGAGCCAGAGAAATAAAATCAGTATAGAATGTGCGTCGGGGGTTCCGCCTGGTGGAGACGTTGAACACTCACCCGCTGGGAACAAAAACAGTGGAGATGTAAAAAGCAGTTTTCAAAGAAGCGCTCAAAACAATGGGGCAGCCCTTAGAAAAACGTTTTTTTTTTGCTACCTTCCTCTGCCCGCAAAGTTGAAGTTACGCGTTTACAGCAGCCATTTTTGTGCGCCGGCAATACCACAGAGGGGCCCAAGGACCCAGTTGCCACCTGGATAAGGCGTCGTCTTTGCGAGGTGTTGGTCTGTCTGGACTGCACATGCTTGACAAGCACGTAATCTGGAGGCTCGAATCGTCCCTGGATCATTTTTTTCTGCGCGGTGGGACCGTACAGGAATGCCACTTGTGTCCGCGCTGGCTTAGCGGCGCCGGTCTTTGATTTTGTAGGGGATTGATCCTTTTAAAGGCCCTGGGCTGGGAGAGCGTGGGTCTTGCGCCAGAAACCCTCTCGGTCAGACTGGGCTTTCCCACAAAACAGTACATAGTGGATTTGTTGATGAAAGATTTCAAAAGAGATTCAGCCACCCTTGTACAAAGCTGTATAGTCTCATAGGATCTCATAGGCACGCAAACACATAGATACAAAAATGTACAAGCAATAGCATGTATAAATCTAGATTATCGTAATAAAGTATTTCTTGCGCTCGCCCTTACGCCCTCTCGTGCGGCCCTGCATTTTCGATGCCTCTATATCATGATCTCAAGATCCTATCTGACCCAAAGAGGAGATTGAAAGGCAGGGTTCTCAATAAACCACCGTATGAAGAAAGAAGATACATTTCAAAAAGTATGATTTTGAATATCCATTTTCTAAATGCATATAAGATGTTCAATTCAATAATGAAAACCTAAGTAGCTCTTCTGATTTGAACGACATGATACACCCCACTATTACATAATGTGTCATGTGTGTTTCTAGATACTTTACTCTATGTTTTATGAGGTAATGGTGTCGTGTTCTGTTTGATTTTGTTGAGGTTTTGTTGAGTTGGTTGATGTCTTTGCTTTTGTGGTGTTGTTCGGGTTACATGATTGCTGTATCTGCTTTGTGATCTTTTGGGGTGATATAATGAATCATGTGGAGTGGTGATGATGATGACGATGAGGAGGAGGAGGAGGAGGAGGAGGATGGTGATGATGGTGATGATGGTGATGATGGTGATGATGATGATGATGGTGATGATGGTGATGATGGTGACGATGACACAATGATGACACAATGATGTTGGTATGATCTTCAATGTTGATACATAATATGATGATGTACATAGCTCCTAGAATGAATTGTTCACTACTATGTCTTCATTGGATCTTTCAGTTTCAAACAGGTGTGTGCAATTATGCATAGAGACTGTGTTTCATTCATTCATTTCTTTCATTCAGTCATTTCTTTCATTCGTTCATTTTTTTCATCCGTCCGTCCGTCCGTCCGTCCATTCATTCATCCGTCCATTCATTCATTCATTCATTCATTCATTCATTCATTCATTCATTCATTCGTTCATTTCATGTCATGTCATTTCATTTCATTTCGTTTCATTTCAATTCAATTCATTTCAATTCATTCATTCATTCTGTCATTAATTCATTCTGTCATTCTGTCATTCTGTCATGCTGTCATGTCATGTCAAGTGAAGTCGTGTCATTTCATGTCACTTCATTCAATCCATTAGAATCTGTATACAATTGTACAGTATGTAAATAGGATTAATGTAATCTAATTCAATGATCATGCAATTGTAAAGAGACCAAGTCAAAATTCATCCATAAACATCACAATCCCTCTAGAAATGCCACCTTCCTGTGATCAACCTGGCACTCTGAGTTCCCCAAACGTGGCTTGCTCGGGATTCGAGTTCGCCTGGGTGTAGACTCCAGCCTGGGCGCTGATTCACCGGTTGGCACGACCCCGACCTGCTGTTTGGCAAGTCCTGTTTCCCACCTTTGGCAGGTCGTTGGCCCACTCACCGACGAAGACCTTGCCACTCTCTGCGTAGAAATAGGAACCGCTGCCTTCTCTCATGTCCTGGCCATCATGAAACCCGGGGAGGTTTCCCCAAAGCTCGGAACAAAAACGTCTGGAAAGTGAGTTGTTCTTTTATGATCATGGTGTGTAACCTTTCGGTTTTCTACACAACTACACCCCTGAAAATTAACATGTCCCCCAAAAAGGGACCATTTCAATAGGAAATACATCTTCCAACCATTGATTTTCAGGGGAAATTCGTTAGTTTTCAGGGGTGTAATCACTCAACGACGCAGAAACCATTGTGAAAAACCCGCCAGAAAGACATTCAGCCAGTAGCCTTCATAACAGTCACCATTGGCCTGGCAAGTCAACCAATGGAAATCCCTACCATCTGACGAAATGACCTTTTCAAGGGTATCTCACCAAAACTGTTGAGTAGCATAGAGATCTTTGATCTTTAATGACTTTTGAAGGTTCTTTTGGTGCATATTGGCATATTGGGGGACTTGTAAAATTAGTTCTGCATGAAATGCAGGTCATCTTGAAATGTCCATCCAAGCCTTCGTCAAGGTGCCCTGGCCAGAACGAAGACCATCTGACCATTCACCGATGTACAAATCACCTAGGCCGGATGGGCACAGGTGATTCAGTGATGTAGAGGCTTGAAGTCTTCGGTTTCAGAGTCGTCCAGTTTCAAATTCATGTTACTTTTTTTGGAAAGTCATGCGAATTCAGGGAAAAAACTGGGAATGACTGGAATGACGAAAAGCACAAACAAGTACGGAAATGAGCAGAAATCAGCCCGCAAGAGAGAAAAAGCTCAACAGGGGACACTTTTTTGATTGGTGTCTTCATGATTGGTGTCTTTGCCACTTTTTTGCTGCGCGGTTTCAAATCTGCATACAAGAAGCGTTCAATTATACTTGAGAACAAGGGAGGTGAACGAAAGCTGAGGGGGGGGGTCAGGGCTGATGCGGATGAGGATGCTGATGATGATGCTGATTATAATGAAAATAATGAAGATGATGAGGAGGAGGATGATGATGATGATGATGATGATGGTGGCGATGATGGTGACGATGATGGTAATGATAATTATAATATTGTGAGCATCAGTGTTGTTACTATTGTTATTGTTATCATTGTGATTACTATCATTACTATGATGATGATCATGACGACGACGAGGACGAGGATGAGGATGAGGATGATGAAGGGGGGAGGGGGCCCTAACTATTGATATGTCAACAGTTGGTCGACAACCACCCAGGTCCTCAGTGAAAAGTACTCAAGCTGTCTTAGACAGCTTTCGTGACGAGCTATAATTGCAAACATAACAAACCGACTCCAGCAAGCCGCTTGACATGTACCCTTTAACTCGAGGGACTTGTTTGGAACAGCCACATCTTCATCCAAGTGACCATTGCTATATCGAAGCAAGCCTTCTCCATGCATCTTTCCCTGTGCCCAAAATGATCAAGTCCGAGGATCGATGAAAGCTGATGGCTGAAACATGAATGGTTTCATACTCTTCTCCATGGTACCAGTACTTTGAGGCAGTTCATGAGCCTAACGCATTTGCAAAGAGAAGGGGCAAAAGGATGATGCAAATATGACAAACCTATGATAGGCCGAAGCATTTTTGTAACGAACCAAATCCCTACTAGCGTGTTTAATTCGAGCCGTCAGTTCAGAGGACTGCACCTGGATGTCTCACTGTTCATTCAAAAAAATAAGCTGAGAATGGGCGCCTCAGTCCAGTCGCCCTGGAAGAACTGACCATCACTGAAGAAGCAGGTGCCACGACCTGCATGGAGGTCCGGCTGCATGTCGGAAACATGGGACCCCTGGACTAATCCAGCTCTGTTCAAATATCCATAAATATCCAACCAACCTCCATGCTTTTCATCAACCCTCAAACCCACTCAATTTTTCAGCTTTTTCCGAGCCCGGGACCATGTCGCTTGTCGTTCTTCCAGCCACCGACGTAGAGCTTGCGAAGCTTCTTGGCCTGCAAATGGGCATCGTGGGAGCATGGATCAACAACCTGGGTGATTTGTATCATTGCTTCACTCCATTCTTAGTTAAGTAGTAGTAGTAGTAGTAGTAGTAGTAGTAGTAGTAGTAGTAGTAGTAGTAGTAGTATGCAATGGCAATATCTTGTCCAATTCTGGGAAGACTGTGAAAATGTTGTGAACGAAGCAAAAATACTTCACGCTGCCACCTTCCAGTCAACAAACTTGAGAGAAGTGGGTGAACGAAAGCTGGTGCAAGTGCAAGGCTTGTTTTCTTTTTCCAGTGATTGAAACAGTGCGATACAGATGAAGAAGATGAAGAAGATAAGAATGGCGAAGAAGACGAAGATAAAAGAAGATGAAGAAGCAAAAAAATGAATTTCCGTAAAGAAGATGAAGAAGAAAAGAAGAAGAAAATTACAATAAACTAACGAAGCAGAAGATACTTCACGTTGTCACGTTCCAGTCAACAAGAAAGCTCTACATTCCTGCCTTTCCGAAGGGCACCCAGAGTGTTCCTTCGCCATTCCTGCAGATTCTGCCGCTGGCCCCGTACAGGGACTATAGGGAGCAAGCAGCTTCATATCCAAAATTGAGGCATGTTGATGCATTTTGAAGGTAGCGATTTCACGTCTTTTGATGAGCTTGCGTTTTTGTCGCAAGATAAAGTGGCAAGTTGATCGCAAGGTGGACTGACAAGCCAGTCGCGCCATTTGTCCATGATCCCTTCGGCGAGCTCGCCTCATGTCGTTGGCCCATTGGCCCTCGTACTTCTGTCCGTTCGGAAAGACCTGGATGTTGCACCCAAGAAGCTTCGTCAAAGTCGCGGCAATCTTAAACCCACCAGTGACATGAACCATTGCTGATTTCATGACTTTTAATTACCAACCTGCTGTACAAACTAAACAATCAGGATGAAGTGATGCACAAATGGTGCCCCAGTAGAATCAGAGCTGCCACTGCGCACCTGTACACCATAGCCATTCTTCTGATTACCTGGGCAAGAAACACTTAGACACCATGAACACTGGGCAATTCAGCAAGTGTTGCATGCAAACATACAGGTTGCGACGCCAAGTGTCGAGAATTCTTGGCTAGTGGTTAACAAGGCAGCAAATTACACAAGAAAGTACCACGTTATTAGCGAAGGGGGGCAACAGTGTCTCCTACAAGGTCCCTCCTGTCCCTTTACAGTCTAAGACATCTTGATAAGGACAAGTCTTGTGCAAGTCTCCAAATAGATAAAGCACCTGCCCTCTTTAAGTCTTTCCATCTTCCAGGTCTGAGAGAACCACCTTCCCATTCACCCTGGTAGCTTGCACCCTTCTCCACCTTTCCGGTCTTTGATCCATCCTGGCGGAGATGCGTTTTCCAAACACAGTCAGCTGATCTGTCTCGTTGTCTCGTGGGAAATTTTCCGCCTCGGCTAAGATCTGCTTACCGACCTGAGGGCGGCCGAGCAGTGAGAGTGTGAGGCCTTTCCAACATTGTAGCTGAGAGCCAAGCCCAATAGATGGTCCCTCTTTGGCCACTCCTTAGACAGGAGAAACATCTCATTTCTGGAAGCAAATGTTACTGTATTGCTTTGGACATATTTCGGCTAAGATGTCCAACTGAAGTGGCAACTGACCAGCTGATGTGTTCCAAGCCCACCGAAAGTGGATCAATAAAATGGTTGTTTAGATCATATTCGCAATTGGAATTGGCATTCCTGTTTTAGAGCTTGTATTTGTCCAACATCTCCTGATGTTTCTTTTGGAAATGCCCAACTAAGGGCTTCACTTCATGGCTTTCCGGTCATTTTGGTGCCACAGCGGCTCGACACGCGGCCTTGACCGGGCTGGTAAGACTGCGCATCATGTAAAGATGAGGTATGCTGCAAAAAGTATGCAAAACTACCATGTGCCAATGCGGTTTGCGTTGATCACAGCATGTGCTATACAAAGAGGACGTGTGGTTCTTTATTGCTTAATTTTTGATTACTTTCAGTGCAAAGTTTAGGCATGCAGCACAACTAAAGTGTGCCAATGTGGTGTGTTTTGATCGCAGTATGAGCATGGATGAAGCATGGTTTGGTCTCCCCAAAAAGCGACGCACAAAAAACACAACAACTGTCGATGCCGTATCCAATTGATAGCTAGAATCACTCTCGAGCACCCGTCTATAGTCTTTAATTTAATTCCACAGATGATGAGTGACGACAAGTGTATTGGGGTGCAGCCATGTCAGCCATCCCAGCGCAGATCACAACACCGTGTTCCCACAAGAACCCAACGCTCTGGAGGCTCGCAGGGTCGCTATCCTGCGCTCTGTCTCCTCCATTCCTTCTGCATGTTGACCCTGCCAAGATCGGCACAGTTCAGAGTGGCATAGCATGACAGCAGGGTCGAAAATTCAGATCCCATTGAATCAAGAAAAACATAATGTTGAAAAATCATCTTTGAGATTCCCAAGTTTTCATCAATCTGTGGGATACTTATTGTAGATCTATGATGTCTAAATTTGGGATCTATATCGTTCCCTGACATTGCTTGGAATTCGGCACCTTGGAGGACAACGATGGCGAGGAGGGGGGAGGTGGAGACATTGGTGACACTGATCCGCTGGCAGCCATGGCCTGTGGCCATCCGGTTGGGTTTTCTTTTTCGCGGATAAGGGGGCCCTCAATTGCTGGGAAACGGAGCATCCCAATATGTATGTGTATATACAGTACATAGTAGTGTACATATACATGAATACATACACGTATATGTACATGTATGTATAAGCTCTTTCGAGTCTCACATGCATAATCATCTCAAAGACATATTCCAAACCCGTAATTGTGGTGTTGGCACCCACGTCCTTTTCCTTTATTTGAGGATGATTATGCTTTTGAAGTCTTTTCAAAATGAATATTCCTCAAAGTCCTCAAAGATCTTCAAGGTAGATAGATAACGCAATTCCCAAAAACTGTCACAACGCAAAAAAAAAATACGGGAGTTGCGCCGTCTACTTTCTCTGGTGTGCGCATGTAGTATATGTCATATGTGTGCATTACATACTCTACAAACACATGCAAGTGCTTGTATTAGGCTTGACATTTCTATGTCCAACATACACCCCTTTGCGGACACCTAGAGAGAAATTCTCAGGTTTTCCGCAAAGGATGGGCTGAATCATATTGGAGTTGGCTGATTGGAGCTCACCAGTTGATCAGCCGAGGGGCTGATTTTGTTGAAGGATTCCCGAAACGACCAACAGGTGCTTTTTTTAATGAGACTTATGATTTGAGAACCTTTCATGACAGGCAATTTTGATGCGCAATTGAAGGCCATTAGGGCCATTACGCCATTACCAACAACATTTCAAGACTCTTAGCGGAGCAAGCTTCCCAAAATTCGGGGGAAACTGAGTTTTCCTCAAAAGTTTTCATCAAAACAAAGGATCTCAAGAGCTGAAACTTCCGACATCTTCACCTTCCATGCCCACCTGGGATCCTTGTGGCTCCTGCTGTATTTGTTGCAGGGCGCCCCCTACCGATTCACTACATCTGAGCCGTTCAGCCGAAGAAATGATTGCTGAAGAGATGTCCCCACTTGAAGGCAAGACAAGATAAGATACGAAGTAGAAGATAGTAGAAGATAGTAGAAGAGGAGAAGGTGATGAATCTAAGATCTAGTCATGTGGCGAAATTAAAGAGATCAACAAAACATCAAGACAATATTTAGCAAACTCCCAATTCCCTCAACTTCCACCCGTTTCAACTCAAAAGAACCTTGAGTCGTCGAACCTGTGCTGTGCTGGGCCTTCCTAAGCTCCCACACTGCCCACTGGTGCTCTCCGTCTCCAAACTTCCACGATGCCACCATGAGGTCCACAATGCTGGTTCCGCCAGCCAAGTGCCGGGTTTACTCAGCCTAAGTCCCGTTGGATGGGTTGGAAACCGCTGAGTTGTTGATACGAAACGATAAGAACATGTGGAGGGAATGTCAGGATGCCAGGATTTTGTCATCTGTTAAACGTTGCTTGGAACAAGATCCATCATATCATCTCTTGTGTGGTGATAACTTCAGGTGCCCTTCCATCTAGCTCCAATGATCCAGAACATTCATTTCCTGATGCTTCAGTGTAAGGCCATCAATGAATCAAATAAGATTATGAAACCTATACCACATGCAAAACATAAATCTCTCCTATATAACCTCTATAATCTATATAATTAATTACAATATTCTGGCCAAACTGGAAATTCCTTTCTCTTGGGTGCCAAGTGCTAGATGTCCATTGAGCTTCCTTTATACCTCTGTTCTGCACGCCTTCTGGGGCTTCCGACTTGTACAGGTGCGATGCTCGTATATATGAAAACGAGCCCTCTATGATGACCCACATGAACTTGCCTCACAAACTCTCACGAATTGGGAACGAATTTTGATCTGGAAACAGCCTTGACCCCTTGGATTCGGCTTTTCAACAAGGCGCACCTCCTTCGGCCTCACTAAAGCACACATCCTGAGCAAAAAGTGGGTGTCTTGATGTATCTGAAAGTCTTGGTTTCGAGTCCCGCTATCAACATCCGTTTTTGTCTGACTTTTTTACTTCATATAAGTATACAAAACTAATCGAAACTACATTCGACTCAACATCTATCTTGCTTTGCTTGCTGCTTCCGGAATGTTTCCTTTCCCTACTAACCGTTCCGATGTCCTCGGCTGCGAAGTGCTTGAATTTCATGAGTGTATGACCTTCCAACGATGGAAAATCCATGAACATCGCTGATGGCATCTTGCAAGTTACTTATTAAGTATAGGTTGGAGTATAAATATGTAGATGTATGATGTATGCACATTGTACATATAATATATATATATATATGATATATGCATCTTTAGATATAGCTTTGGATAGAGCCATGTCTAAGGCTGCCCTCTACCTGTCTACCTGCTCAACATGCTGTAGCATGAAATTACCTTGGTGACGGCTGACCGTTGGGATGTCTTGAGTTCAAGACACAAGCTGAACATCACAGGCTGCATATACTGGTCCAGAATGCTGAAGAATGGATGACCTGACATCACCAGCCACGAATGCTTCCATCCATCAACACTTTCTACTGCAGGTGCCATCCACTGGCCTTTCATAGGACCACGATGCAGTTCATAGGCCAAGAGATTTTGGAGCGGGCTGCTGAGCAGGGGCAATAGCCTCCAAGTGGGGGTTGCTTGGTTTGCAGGCTGGCTGCTGAGATACCAGCAGTTTACCATTGATAAATGCATAATGTGCATGATATATAGCTGAAACATATCTTGATTCAGAGACATGTAGAAGCCGAACAAGAGCTTCTTGGCTGTGTGCACGTCGCGCTTTTTTGGACCCAGTGGCTTTTCGACATCATTTAGGCGGATTGTAAATGGCCCCCGTGTCTGCCGAATCTCGTGCCGGCATCCACGAGGTACCGCCTTCCGGGTGAAAAATATCACAAAATCGGAGGATCCTGATCACGACTTTCAAACATTTCATCACTATTATGCTGTCCACATAGATTGGCAACAATAGATATTTTAGGATCCTTCGATTGATGAATATGCAAAGATATACAAGACATATCTGTGTCCGTGTCTGTGTGGGTGTCACATCTTCATCAATTTGAAAATATCCTCCAGAGTTCAAGACATATTTATCTCAGACTCTTGAGTCAACTTCCTAAATCATCTTATACAGCCATATACAGCCTATACATTTATCTAAATTTGCTCAAAGTCACCTGTAAACTTAATGGTGTCACCAGGTTTCACTCCAGCATCCACCAGGGTCAGGTTTGGATGATGAGCTTTCCGCCAAGCATTTTCTCCAAGATGAAAAACATATCCGAAATTGGACAACGAACTGGTCTTCACCGTTTGCATTCCACATTCTTCACCAAATCTCCAAACTCCCTTGTCTAAAGAGGTCTTGTAAGTGCAAGTTTCCTGGGACAGACCAGGAAAACCGAAAACAAGTGGGGCAAAAAAATGAGGCTTAATTTTGGTGGATTCCTTTTTTTGGGTGAAAGTAGTAACCAGTTGCAGCCTTGAGCAGAGTCCAGTTTCAGCCTTGTTGTCATCAAGAAGGGTAACATGCACTTCAACCAATGACTGGCTTTCTGCTGCCGATTTCGGCGGTTCAAAGTCTCCTAGAAACTCAATCACATCGCCACTCGTCACTCCACAATCCTTTAAAGTCAAATGGGGATGTCGATTGCTTCTCCATTCACTGCCACCACATCTGAGAACATAACCATACTTGGACAGGGGACCTGTCGTTAATTGTCTCATACCCACCTCTGTTCCCCAAGTCCAAACATCTCGATCCAATGGTGCCTTGGCTGTTATGGTTCGTGACTTACTCCTATCAAGCAGAACGACAGTGACATCAATGGTTCCAGGCGGACCGGCCGAGGCCGCTAACGCTTGAAAATCGCTGGTGAAAATCACTTCATCACCACTTTGGCGCACGCCGGCTTCAACAAGAGTGAGATTGGGATGTTCATTACTCCTCCAGGAATGTCCAGCATGGCTAAACACATATCCATTGGATTGCGGACTGACGCTCAATGTTGCCATACCCACATCCTTTCCAAAGTCCCAAACACACCTGTCAAGACTTGCTTTGCAAATCTTGGTTAAACTCTTGCTCAAACCATCAAGCGTTACCTTCAAGTCAACCATATCAATCGTTGACGTCGTGGTCGGCACGCTTGTGGGACTTGCTGCAACTTCAGGGAAGGCAGCCATAAAGTCACCCTTGAATTCTACCATATCGCCTACGATGCTGGACAAGGTTGATGCAAGGACCAATTGCAAGTTAAGATATGTAGATATGTAACTGATATGTAGCACTCTGAATTGAAACAACGCGTGTTTTTATGAGTCATGGTAATGTTTTTAATTTGTTCCGATATATTAATATTTCAATCCTGCCTGTCTTTGTGACACCTGCGTCAGCCAGTGTCAAGTTGGGACATTGGTTGCTTCTCCACTCTCTTCCCTGAAACCCGAAGATGTATCCACACTTGGACTCTGGTGTAGTCGTCAATGTGAACCTCAAACACCACTGTAGTGGGGCAGAAGAAAAGAAATGACTTGGAAAATAAAACTTTGGAATCCAACCGGCACGACCCATCACATCCCTCAAAAAAATACAAAAGGGGTCTGCTTTGATCAGGTTCGCTTCAAACAATCCAAGATCCCATGAAAAAAAAAAGGATCCTAAACGAAGCTAGGCAAAGCTTTAAAAACAAAAACAAAAAACCAGCAAAAACTGAAAAAGCTAAACACTTCCCGGAAAAAACCTAGAAAAAGCTACAAACAAACAAAAAAAACTAACCTTTCCCAGATTTCCCCTTTACCCCCAACATGACTCGAAGAAGCCCATTTTGAAGCAGCCCCCATTTGCCTAAGTAAGAATCCCTATCTATGAAAAACCGGTGTTCAGCTTTTGAAGAGCCAAGAAGCATTCCAACCTGTTCACCAAATTTCCAAACATTCTCGTTGAGCGATGCGCTTCCCCCGACAGATTTACTTTTGCTCTTGTCGAGAAGAGTAACGTGAAGATTAACCACTGACGCTTGAGGGAAGGCAGCCATAAAGTCACCCTTGAATTCTACCATATCGCCTACGATGCTTGACAAGGTTGATGCAAGGACCAATTGCAAGTTAAGATATGTAGATATGTAACTGATATGTAGCACTCTGAATTGAAACAACGCGTGTTTTTGTGAGTCATGGTAATGTTATTACTTTGTTCCGATATATTTCAATCCTGCCTGTCTTTGTGACACCTGCATCAGCCAGTGTCAAGTTGGGACATTGGTTGCTTCTCCACTCTCTTCCCTGAAACCCGAAGATGTATCCACACTTGGACTCTGGTGTAGTCGTCAATGTGAACCTCAAACACCACTGTAGTGGGGCAGAAGAAAAGAAATGACTTGGAAAGTAAAACTTTGGAATCCAACCGGCACGACCCATCACATCCCTCAAAAAATACAAAAGGGGTCTGCTTTGATCATGTTCGCTTCAAACAATCCAAGATCCCATGAAAAACCAAAGGATCCTAAATAAAGCTGAAAAAAAGTGTTAAAAACAAAAAAAACAAAACAAATCCCAGCGAAAACTAAAAAAGCTAAACACTTCCCGGAAAAAACTAGAAAAAGCTACAAACAAACAAAAAAAAACTAACCTTTCCCAGATTTCCCCTTTACCCCCCACATGACTCGAAGAAGCCCATTTTGAAGCAGCCCCCATTTGCCTAAGTAAGAATCCCTACAGTCGGACCGGAAAGGTACGCCTGATGGCTAAAAACATCGGTTTCCGCATGGAACTACTAGGCACACCTAAGGTGCGCCTGGGTGTGCCTGCCTAGCGGTTCCCAATGGAACGCCGCGTTGAAGCACTCATATTTTCCAAACAAAACCAGGTAAGAAACACGCACTTCCTATTGGAACGCCGATCGCAAAGATCAGTTTCATATCAAGACCAGATCAAAAAAGATCAAACAAAAACGACACAAATCACAATGGAACGCCGACATCCAATGTAGAGCTGTGGGGCATGTTAACCAGATGCAAAGAGAGGTCCTAAACTATGGTTTCTCAATGGAACGCCCAGGCCAGCCAACACTTGTATTCAAGAAGAGAAAAGAATAAGTTGCAAAACCTCTTCCAACTGCAATTTTGAACAACTGGACTACATAGCAATTGGACTGCAGATATTCTGCAGTTTCCTATCACTCCACCAAACCTAATACCCAGCGGGACCATCTAGGCTTACAGATTCTAAGAAAAAAACGAGACCCAAACGAGACCTAAACGAGACCCAAACGAGACCCAAACGAGACCCAAACGACCCCACAAACAAGAAACGTACTACAAAGTACTACTCCAGTACTACAAAGTACTGCTCCAGTACTACCCTGTACTACAAAGTACCACTCAAGTACTACAAAGTACTACTCCAGTACTTCCTTGTACTACAAAGTACTACTCCAGTACTACCCTGTACTACTCCAGTACTACCCTGTACTACAAAGTACTACTCAAGTACTACAAAGTACTACTCCAGTACTTCCTTGTACTACAAAGTACTACTCCAGTACTACCCTGTACTACAAAGTACTACTCCAGTACTAACTTGTACTACAAAGTATTACTCTGTACTACAAAGTACTACTCCAGTACTACTCTGTACTACAAAGTGCTACACCAGTACTAATCCAGTACTACAGCACTACTCCAGTACTGTTTATAGAAACAAATGCAAACCCACGTAAAAAACCAACTGTATAAGTCATTGTGTTCACCAGCGCTAAGAAAAATCATGCGAACGCCGAGGTTTCAATAAATATTTCAGACTGATGTTCACATGTCTGATCCCCAAATCCTGAAAATAGCATGAAAAACCTAGATCCAAAGCGCAAATACATGAGTACACTAAACATGTATTTCTAGAACACCATGGAACGCTGACTAGGCACACCTTCTTAAAAAACAGTCCTGCAACTAAATATGATGATTTCATGCACTAGGCACACCTTTCCTGTTCAATAGTATCAATGAAAAACCGGTGTTCAGCTTTTGAAGAACCAAGAAGCATTCCAACCTGTTCACCAAATTTCCAAACATTCTCGTTGAGCGATGCGCTTCCCCCGACAGTTCTGCTTTTGCTCTTGTCGAGAAGAGTAACGTGAAGATTAACCACTGACGCTTGAGGGAAGGCAGCCATAAAGTCACCCTTGAATTCTACCATATCGCCTACGATGCTTGACAAGGTTGATGCAAGGACCAATTGCAAGTTAAGATATGTAGATATGTAACTGATATGTAGACACTCTGAATTGAAACAACTCGTGTTTTTATGAGTCATGGTAATGTTTTTAATTTGTTCCGATATATTAATATTTCAATCCTGCCTGTCTTTGTGACACCTGCATCAGCCAGTGTCAAGTTGGGATATTGGTTGCTTCTCCACTCTCTTCCCTGAAACCCGAAGATGTATCCACACTTGGACTCCGGTGTAGTCGTCAATGTGAACCTCAAACACCACCGTAGTGGGGCAGAAGAAAAGAAATGACTTGGAAAATAAACTTTGGAATCCAACCAGCACGGCCCATCACATCCCTATCAATGAAAAACCGTTGTTCAGCTTTTCAAGAGCCAAGAAGCATTCCAACCTGTTCACCAAATTTCCAAACATTCTCGTTGAGCGATGCGCTTCCCCCGACAGATTTACTTTTGCTCTTGTCCAGAAGAGCAACGTGAAGGTTAACCACTGACGCCATGGCTTTTGTCATGTTTGGTCGGAAAAACCCTTTGAGCCGTCTCCACTTTCGAGCATTGCAACAAAGTCAATTGAAGGGTTACCACGGGGTATCCCCCGTTGCCATGTTCTTAAACAGCCAAAAAAGTGGCCTCAATACTTCTCAGTTTTTTCATGTTTTTTTCTGTAATCTCAACTCGCACCTGACATCTTCTTGCTTGATGTCCTCACCAAAATAAACCATGCCAGGATTCCGGATTCCATTAGAGCCGCGAAAAAAAAACATTACTACTTTCCATTATACTGGTTGGTTAATAGGGATTCTTATAATAGTTTATCAAAATCCCTATATAATTGGATAGTATAATCCCCTATATACTCTGAACAACCAGGGTTTTTTTCGTGGCTCATTAGATTTCCCAAACATCTCTGGTGTCTTCAAACGTCGACTCTGCTGTCCTTGCGCCGCCGCTCAACTTCATGTTCAAGGAAGGAAAACAGCCGTGTGCGCGTAGGATCGTAAATCCCCTTCTCCTCGGCAAGGATGCAATGACGCTTTTAGGGGCCAAGTCCACAAGGGTTGACCCCATATAAACTAGAAAACCAGTGCCAGGCCTGCTACACGAGCGATTCATCTTCTCACAGGGATTGTGGATTCTGTGTGTATATATATATATACTCATTATATCTTGTTATATTCTATTTTGGAATCGAACCAAAAAAAGGAGCCCTTCAACATCTCAGCTGACGGCAAAAAAAACAACTTCCAAAGACAAGTATCATTGAGATATTTCCGCAGCAGCCAGAACTGTCTTCGAGAATTCCCATGCAAAGCTTGGAGTTGCCTTGGCAATGTGTTCACCCCAAGTTTGGTCGTTCATAAGTCCCAATGCATTGTAATTGTAAACTTAAAAAGAAGAAGAAGTAGATACAACAACAACAACAACAACAACAACAACAACAACAACAA
>DF241894.1:0-13983 GCA_000507305.1 Breviolum minutum Mf 1.05b.01 | reverse complement strand
ACAACACAACAACAACAACAACAACAACAACAACAACAACAACAACAACAACAACACCAACCGCAACCGCAACCGCAACCGCAACCACAACCACAACCACAACGACAACCACAACCACAACGACAACGACAACGACAACGACAAGCACAACGACAACGACAACGACAATGACAACGACAACGACAACCACAACAACGACAAAGACAAAGACAAAGACATTTACACATACACGTATACCGTATTAACATACGTACAATAACCACCACCACGGTCTGGTGCCCGGGAGCATCGCCGTTGCGAAGCCCATCAATACGTAAAATATCGTAAAATCATACTTTTATGATCACGGCTCTTCACCGCTCGTCACCCCAACTGCACTGAGTCCACCCTGACGCCACCGAATTGGTGACGCTGCCCACAATAGATGAAAAACCGATGAGGGCCTCACCATTTTTTGCGGCGTAGTTTTGGTGCAGTTGGATGGGATGCGAAACATGGTTCTTCAAGGTGGTACTTCGAAGAAAGGGCTGCGTCTTCTGAACCAACATGGACTGATGAACCAAATGATGGACCCCAAGGTTCCAGCGAAAAAGACCACGACGATGCTGAGCATCCTGCCAGATTGGAAGTGAATCACCACTAACAAATACATCTGATGATGTAAAGAATCCCCATTGAAATTGAATGAAATTGATCTCGGCTAGAATATACAATTTCCAGTTTTTGTTGCCATTCTATCAACACTGCAATGCAAAACAAAAAAAAACAATGAAAAAAAACATGAAAACAAAAAACGAAAAAACATCAAAGATGCCCAACACACTGCACAATTGCATGCAGTTTCCAACTCGTTGCTGGAGTTCCCCCGTCCTCTCGGGCACATTCCGCGCAAAAGAATCCATCGATGCGGGGGTAAACCTCGGTGGGACTGCTTAAATAGAAGTCATATCATTATGAGTCATGCTTATATATATATAACCCATACCATCTATGTATGGGTTGTAGATATCACATATAGTAAATTATATATTAGGGATTAGCAAAATGCAATACAGCAAAGCCTGGTCTTATGAAGGAAGGTATCGGTTTTGGGAGTTCGCTCTATCGGTTTACATGGTTTGGTGTGCCGTGCAGTGACTGCTTGGTCTTAAGCCTTGGGGTTGAGGTTGGTTGGTTCTTTCGTTGCAGAAAAGATGTGCTCTTTCAGAATAGTTTGGAAGAGGATTTTTTCGTAGTGGATTGGTTGATGTAAAACCTCCTGAACCCGTTGATACAGCAAACATCCAATTTTTTTTACGTTTCATATCTGCAGGACGCAGTGGCTCACCTTTCCATGCCTTTGCTTGTGCATGAAATGTTCGTAGCACTCCATTTTCTTCGCCAGGCTTTGAATGGGTGTCGGTGTACCGAGGGATCCAAAAGTCAATTTCTGGGTATCGGTTGGGTATCGGTCTGGGTATCGGTCTGGCGAGTGCCTAGGCCCGGGAAAATTTGACAATCGGACATGTGCAGTCCAGGCCGGCCCTGCTTCCACAACTTTTTGACACAGCAGGTTCTGCAGAAAGGTTCTTTGCTCTTCTGTGTACTACTCATGCTTACAATCGTACACATGTTTACTACTCATCTTTCAGGTCAAGGTATCGGTTTTGGGAGTGCATCGGTTTCCATGCTTTCAAGGCATAAACACTAACAAAGACCTCATATGAAAGGATTCCTGCATGAACCTCCATTCCAGTTTTAAACCTCAGATGGGTAATGATCAACGGAATTCATGGGTGCTATACGTTCTGAAACTAGATGAAATGAGTTCACATAGCCAACATCCCAAGGTTCTGTTTCGAACTGGGTCTTCCAACAACAAAAAACTTTGCCACTCACTCGTGGCGGAAAAAAAAACAGGCTACAAAAAATATAATGAAAAGTTCCTTGGCCTTTCGCATATCAACAGCCAGAATGTTCAATTCAAATTTGTTCATTCAGGTGAAAGAAATAGACTGCAGAAATTGAGAAATTCCTCTGAACTCTCCCAGGCAAAGAAGTCAAGAAACTGGGTCAAACTCCAATGCAGTGCTGTGGTGTATTGATACACCATGGTGCGATCGATGACCCTGTGGCAATTGACGTCCGAAGAGAAGGGCAGGAGGTCTCATTTCGACGTAAACACCAGCTGGGCTTTGGCAGTTTGACTATGTTTCTGGGGTGTATGCCTATTTCAAGTTATTACGCACATGAATCCAGCCAAAGCAGATTCAAAGGGGAAAGCTGGTAGGCCACTGTCTTTGCGCATCGGTCAAGACACACTATCCGCCTCGTCCTGTTTAAACCAGTGTTTTGCAGCCAATTCAGCTCATCGTTCTCCATTGTGATGTAGCCTCACTAAAGCACACCACAAAATGACGTCCAGTTTACCAAATGTATACCAAAGGTGGTGACTTCAAGGCCGTGATAATGATTGAAGGCAAGTATTTCCAATTCTGATTCATTTGCTTGTTTATCACACGTAGTTACTACTAAGAGGCAGTTTGCAAAGAACCCAGCCCAGAAAGTGTCAAGACAAAGCACAAAAAGGTTAAATGACACTTCAAGCCTACAATTCTACTAGCTCTGTCACTTCGAAATATACTTCCTCTTTTCACTCATTTGACCTCTTTCAATTCTCTTTCAAAGATTTGAAACCCTTGCATGCGATTCCTGGCCCCTTCTGCTCCCAGTCCTGCCTACGCCATACCACATGCACGCAATCACATGGTTCAGAACACTGATGAGGCAGGTAAGCCTGTCAAACAAAACTTCTGGAAGGTCACTTCCACCGAACTTTCCCAACGAGCCATGTGCTTGGCAGGGTTCAGGCACCAGGTTTTAACACCAGCGCCACATCATGTCATCGTACCACAAACACAATTTGGTCTCTCATGTTACAGTACCACAAGTTTCAGGGGATAGCTGGTTGAGTCAAATCATGCCATGTTTAGATCAGCACAAGACATCAGTATATAGACTGTCTTTAAGGTCCAAACTTCAAGAGGGTAAACAGAATAAAAATGTACTCACTGTCCAGGATGTCGTAGACCTTGCCCATCCAGGTTCGGCTTTCATGTAGCCATTGGCAAGACACTTGAACAGAAAATTGCCTGTTTCAACTATGTAGGACTGTTGATCAGATGAATTTTGGAGAATTGTCATAGACCTTCCTGCTTGGGGCACTAAAAATCCACTCATGATTTAACGTCTCCCGGTTGTATCTGATATCTTGAGATTTGGCGACTCTCCAATTTGATAGTTTTGTAGCCAAGGTTGCCGAGTTGCGTCATTGAAACAACTGCATGCTGTGCCAGAAAAGTCAGAAGCAAAGTTTTTCATAAATTGCTCAAGGAGTGAAGCTGCTACCGAGGCTTTGAAAAGCATGACCACATATCATCTTGATAAATCTTGAGACTTCAAACGTCATTTTTTTTTTAGCCGAAACATCAATTACAAACAACTAACAGCTTTTTTTCTTCGAAATATGTTGAGATTCGTTACCCAAACCTACAAACGTCACTGGAATTTCAAACAATTAATTCCCACCTGTCCCAATCCAGTTGAGCTCTCCCACCAGATTCATCAATCGTTGCACTTTCAACAGCCGTAACAAACGGACCCTAAGTTAGTGACGTCTCATGGCTGGAAAGGCTGAATATCATGGAAGCTATCGAAGTATGAAATCATGGAAAATTGATGAGACTTGGTGCTTCTGCCATGGTCAGATACACAGCAAAACACTTCAATCTATTATAAGTATCACCAGCAAGGGAGATCACAAATTCTAATACCGACTGATAGTTAGATCCCATGATATGCCACCAAAAAAAACACTGAACTCTCCTGGTGAAATACCCAAGCTCCCTTGTTTCAAAACAACCCCTCCACCACGTTGAGCTTTCCAAACACACGCAAAACGCGAATACTTCGCAAGGCGTTGGCCACATCTTCCATCTCTCCTACACTGTTGACAATCGCTGGTTGGCACTCCATCCTTTGCCAACAATTTGCGTTTCAAACTTAAAGACTGTACAGTATCTGTAAAGTGGTCGTGTTCAACACAACACTTTGTGTATCACCAAAAAAACTCACCATTTTTTGAGCATATACCAACTGCCATGAACCAGTCATCCATTCCCGAAAACACAAAACTGCCAATGGCCCTGCGCTCCGTCTGAGCTGCTCTGGTTCTGCTGTGCTATGGCTTCGCCTGGCAGAGTTCTGAAGAAGTCAAAAACGTAGCCTCTAAAAATAGGCCTCCCCAAAAGGAAAGGATCGTCTCCCAACCCACCATTTTTTTAGCGAACTGTTAGGTTTTAGGGAGTGTACTGCCCTTAAAAAAAATGGGTTGGTTGTAGTCATGCAGCCATGATTGCTAATGAAACCCTTTGGAGATTTGGGAGGGCACAAACATCACTGCTATTGGTGTCATACCAAGCCTACAAAGTTCTTACACAATGTAGATGACATGCCCCTTGCAGTCGATGCTAAGCCTCGGAAAGCCCCACCTCCGGCGGTCACCGTTAGCACTCGCAGAAACCTCAGTTAACCCATAAGCCGCCCGTCCAATCGATGTGCACACATTTCTGGCCAGCCGTTTGCTATGGAATTCCAGCTCTTTTTTCTTTTTCCATTCCAGTTTCCAAATCTCTTCGGCTTGAATTCGGTTTCCAGCTACATCTTAAGTTTCAATCTGTTTGTCAAAACATGTGACTGGATCTCTGTAATCTTTATTCATCTTCGATCAGGTCCAGGATTTTTCTCAGGTTCCCCAACCAATCGGGTCCCAGCACCACCAAATCGATGAAGAACCAGGTCCTGAAAAAAGGCCACCAAAGTTGTTTCAGAAGCGTTGAAAAAACAGATCAAGGTCTGTCTTGCACGGAAAGTGGGTCTTAAAAAAATGCAAAAAAAACAATGACTACCCTGGAAATCTATGAAAACCATATAAAACACATTCTCCATCATTCTCCTTTTCTTTTCCATCTGGAATATGCCATTTTGTCACTTCTCTATTACTTTTTGTCCCATCCGTGTTTTTGGCGAGATGTCCAGGATGGGACATTCGCCGATTCCGTCCTCAAATATCTCAGAATGATGCGCCGTTGATTCATGACCAACTCCTGTGCCAGAATTGGGGATTGAACTTTTGGTTGGATGTGTTTTTTCTTCCACCCAGCGATGTGGCAGTTTTACAGATACTATTGGAATTGTCTTCTTGACTCATTCCACATGATGTACAGTAATGAATTGAAAGTAAACTCCTCTTTTAACAGCCAACAAAGTTGGAAACCTAAGAGGATTGCTCTTGACCCATTGAAACGTTTAGATCCATGGCATTACCAAGAGGCCACCAACCAGCCCCACCAAGCCACCCCTTCTTCGTAGAAACCAACCAAGTTGCCTTACAGACAAAAGAAGTGCCAGACAACTGGTAGAGTGTCTTGTTTGTTTCCTAACCATACAAAGATGTCCATGGTTTTTCCCCACAAATTCCTTGGACCTTCATGGCATTCTCATCTAAATTCTACCAAAAATGCTGCAGTTTTGATCGAAGTTCACCTTAGAATTTCACCATCCCACTTTGAGGCCATAGCTCATTAGTACATCGCAGGTCCAATAGAGGAGGACAATCCACCCGACCGCGACAATGAACTCGGTGGGTGCAATGACGTCATCGTGCATGATGCCAATCACAAAGAAATCACGGCATTTGAAAGGATCAATTTTTTAAACAATTTTTAAGGACAACGCGAACTCACCCAAAACCACCCTACACAGCAGCTGCGTAAAAACTCCCTTTTCGTCTGATCTTTCCTCAGCGTTGTCGGCTTAGTGTCAGGCTTCAGGCAGCTTGTCATAAGTATATATTGATGTTCTCGCCGATTTTAGTGACTAGTGGACATCAATGTGACATCATCCAAAAAAAAACATAACAAGTAGACTAGGTAGACTAGGTCGAGCCGCCTGTGAAGCCGGCTTGTGGCATGCCAACCTTTACTAGCTACACCCTTCAACCGCTCCGAGATAGGAAAAGAGGGTAAATCATACCCTGCCACTCGGAGATGTGCAACTTCCAGGAACTAACACCAAACTTCAAACTATATACTAGTTGATGGTTGAGCTACCCATCTCTTTAAAAAAAAATCGTCAACAATTATGAGGGATATGTTCCAAAAAGTGATAAAATTTTGAACCAAAGAGACATGAGTCATAGATAGTCATAGTCACATATAACATTTTGAAAGAACATGTTCTCGCACCACTGTGAACGAGGTTTGCATGTGACTCACAGTCAACAGCTTGCATCAATCCTCTCAACACCCTTGGAGTACCAGTTCCGAATGTGAAGTCCCTGACATCGCAACTGAATTTTTTTGGAGTCCATGAGTAGGGGGGCGGACCAACCAAGTCGGTTCCCACCACTTCCATGTCGATTCTCCAACATGCAGCATGTTGCTGATACTCATCATAGGCTGATGATTGGTTTCGATATGTTCAACAAATTGCAATTCAACTTGACAGAAAATCAGAAAACACTTGCTGGATCGAGGTGGTTCAAAGCATGCCGCATGTCGTTTCTTTTTCAGTCTCGAATCTGGCCCCGGTATCGAAAAAAATCAACGGGCGACCAAAAAAAAGGACGGCAAAAAATCAGAGATGCAGAAGTTGGCCTCGCGATGGGACTGGAAACGGAAGGTCCACTGAAAAACCATTGAAATGCGACGGGCTCTGAAAGATTTCAAAGACATCTGGGATGAATTGAATCATAGAGGGCTCAATCAATCTGATTCAATGATCATTGAAACATTTTTTGATGACCTTCTTGTGGGTCAACAAATACACCTGTTTTGACTGCCATGATCCAATCCCAAAACCTTTGGATGGTTTCTTTTCAAGACACAGGTCCGTGGACTTATAAGGTGAAATGTAATTTTCAAATACTTCTTAGTAAAACAAATATTAGTGAACACATAATTGGAAAGTGATTGCACGCTGGTTGGTGATTTCAACCCATCTGAAAAATATTAGTCAAATTGGAAAACTTCCCCAAATAGGGGTGAAAATAAAAAATACTTCAAATCACCTACTAGATATGCGATTGCTTCGCAAAATATGTGATTCCAGATTCACTCTTGGAACCCTCGGCCGCCTAGCTCGAACGATGGATGGCAGCTGCACATGTGGCTACCTGCCGGGTAGGGGGCGACCCCCGAAAAAAGGCTTACCCTTAATTAACTGGTGGGGAAATGATTGGAAATCAGTACAGTATCGTGCCCCATATCAATGAAATGTCAAATCAACTATCATGATCTCATGGGAAAAGTCGAAAGTTGCTGCATCAACCTTGGTCATCTGCAGGATATCCCAAAAACAAGCCAGCATCACCGCCAGGAGCAGCGCCATCAGCACCATGCAGAGAATCCGGCGATAACTGATCTGATTCCGTTGCGTGACTCGCAGTTCCCGTACAGCACCATCTGCGGACAACGGTGATTTCAACAACATCCACGGCTGTCAACCCAGGGATATACTGCCTCTGATCCATTGAAATCCAGGATTTCGTATTTACAACTCAGTCCGAGTCCTAGAAAAATATCTGAAGCTTGTGCGAATCCTACGAGCCATCTATTTAAAATAGGAAATTTTCAAAATATAGCAAACCAAACGAAACCAAAATCTATGCATCGTCCCAATTAAGGAAAAAAAGAAAAAAAACGCCCCCAGCAATACTGTTGATGGACAAAATCCGGCTAACCACCAAGGATGATGATTATCCCATTATTTATAGGTTTTTAACCATCCCAGGTGGTTGTTTGGGATTTCGTCCATCAACATCATCGAAATCTGCTGGGGAGCTCTCAAACCTGTCCCATCGGCCTGTGCTGGCCGAAGCTTGCTCCATGCCTTTCTCGATATTCTCCAGCTGTTCACCTTGCGCCTGGTGAAAGCTGAACGCACCGACGTTTAGGGCTTCATACAAATCAACCTTTGGAAGTGCCAATGATAGTTCTTTCACTCTGAAGAAATCACTTCCTCTTTGGAAACCAAGTGGTTTTTACAGGTTCAAATTCCACTCCTTGAACATGAGATACAGTAGGTCCGGTCTTTCTGGGGGGGGTGATCGTTTTGATGTACAGATTCCACCTTCAAACCTGGGCTGTACAACCAGTGGGGCCCCAACTCCGGAGGGGCCTCTGTAAGAAGCGCCAAATCCAGCAAGGCACGCTGCATGTCACGCACATTTTGCGACACGTTGGCGACATCCTGTACATACCTCATGCCACCATGTTCTAAAAGATTCCAACACACTCAGATTTGTCATTGACAACCTGTGTGTATCACCAATCATTTATGAATCATGTCTTCTAAAATTTCAGAAGCTGACTAAGCTGACTTTGACATAGACAACCACTTCCCTGTGTCCTTACTCTCAAAAAGATCTCGCCCCAAAGAGAACGGTCGAGGGCACTCGTCGACCATTGCCGCGTGCAGCTGAACCTCTGCTGCTGCAACCTCTTCTTGCCTGTCGAGTTGAGGATTGGATTCACGTCAATCAGTTTGGGATATTCACCATCAACCCCATACCATCCATGTATGGTATATATAATTATTTGCCTGCATTTACCATAAAAACCAACCCAATGTAGGTGAATATACCATACATGGATGGTGTGGGAACTGGTTTTCTCACAATTGTCTAGTATTGCAATCTCCAAGTTTGGAGTAAGGTACTACATAAATGGTACCTTTGGCAGAGTTCCTCAACGACTACATTTCCTGTGGATTTTTTGTTTCGTTCACCTTGGAGACCTTTTCGAATGGGAGATGGTGCTACTGTTGATGGAAGAAATCCTGTTGCACCAGTTGAGGTTGGTAGTTTATCCCGTTATTTACAAGGTTTTTACATCCCAACTGGTTGTTTGGGATTTCTGAACCATCAACAGTATCTCAACCTTTGGGATTACTTAAGGTACAGGTACAAGTGTATCGTCTGGATATGACTCTTCCCACTTGGGCCTCTGCAGTTGCGCCTTACTTCCTTCACTTTGCATGTCAGCGGATACCGCGGGTGCAGGAGAAGACTTAGCATGTCAGAACTGTGGACAACTTTGAGATCATTTTGTGGATTTGTGGACTGCGGAAACGAAGAAATCAATGCCTCCAAAAGGGCAGGTTCTGAACCACCAAAGAAATGAAAGCCGCGTTTAAAAAAAAGATACTGTTCGCAAACGAGCGATGAAGAGCTCCCACGATATCCATAAAGAAAATAGATTGAAAAATCGTCCACAATACTTATGAATACTCATGAATACTTCTGACATATCATAGTCACCGTCACCATTGATTCTGTTCATGGAAAACTTAGGCACAAACAGCCACCGACTTCTGCCAGGCCTCCTGAAGTTCAAGGATTGATGTGTAGACTGTAGGACATCTCCCTCACTCTTTTCAGGGGAACCAACAGCTTGACCTTTCCCAAGCTCTAAAATGTAAAATGAAAAGTATCTTCCCAACCACCAAGGCCAAGGGGATCGGGAAAGTTTTCGGGGATAGCATCTCGCCTTTGAATCATCGCCTGTTATCCTTCATGCCAATCTCTCTGAAGCTTCTATTAAACGGTTGCCCGTAAAGGTCGATGGATCACTGCAAATGATCATCCTTTTCAATATCTGTTTCAACAATTCTCCAAGTAGTCCCTACATTTTTTGGGATAATTTTTGATGTATCAACCCAAATGAAGTGCCCTAAAAGAAAGCGCTTAGAAGGTTGAGGAATTTTCTCTTTCATCACTTCCTTTGATCTTAGGGTTCCAAAATTTGCAACATCTCCCAATTAGCAAATAAGTAAAATATCAAAAAACGTTTCAAAAACTCATTCGCCCTGGGTTTTTTCTCCCCTGGAAACTTCGAGTCGTCGGGAGCCCCGTCCTCTGCCTTCAACCACTGACCCCAGGCATCGCCAAGGTCTTTGGAAAGCTTCTGCAAATTCTCTCGGAGTTTCCTTCGGGTTCCAAGTCTTCCCCAATTTTTGTTGGGGGTGATGTCTGTCCTGTAGATAGTTTTGAATCTTGAATACCGAAGTGAAGTCTGAAAAATACTATGGCCTTCTGCAAGAAAGCCTTGAAACACAACTCATCTTGCAACTTCAAAACTTAAATGTTCAGGTCTTTGGCAGTTGGAAAGTGATTCGTTCAAGGTTGAAACATGTTGAACCTTACCAGAAATATCAAAACATTGCAGATGGTGCAACAAATATGTAGCAAATGAACATAGCAAAAGAGGCGGAATATATCTACACGTCCAAGCTCGTTGATGCACAAGAAAGGTTTTGTAACAGTTTGGGAAAGGACAAGAGCAAAAATGAGGCTCAACTGTTTTCAAAAACTCATTTCATTGGATTATTCTTTCAATCATCCAAACAGAAAAATGGCTCACCCATATTGCCATATTTGTTGGGAACGGTCTCTTTGCTTGACCAGATGATCATCTTTCTGACATTTAGACGCTGTAAAAATTTCATGATTCATGAGAGGTACTGTATGTGGGTGTTTCCAAAAATAGGGGTACCCCAAAATGGATGGTTTATAATGGAAAACCCTATTAAAATGGATGATTTGGGGGCCCACCCCTATTTTCGGAAACATCCATGTTTTTTCTACAACAATCAAAGCATTGATTTCAATCGAAGCTTCTGCTCTTTCACTCGGTGCAGCTGCTGAGCCGAAAGGTCACTCTTCACAGGGCTCTGCGCCATCACCTCGGCGGTTGGTTGGTGGTCTCAGTTGATTCCTACCCATGCTGGCCATGAAATTTGCAAATCAACCCTACTTGACCCAACAAAAACTGGGCCAACTTGCACATTGCTGTTGGATTTCATGTTGAATTTCTAGGATGTTACATCCATTCACATCCACCATTTCAAGGAGTCCACCTGTTCCCTTCACCCTTTCGGCACCTGCAAGCGTTGCGTTGCCTCTGCCAGTGCCCCTTGTGCCCTGGCATGGATCGCCTGTCAGAAAAGAGATCTCCTATGGATTCGGTTCTTTGTTTCGCTCTCTTTGACAACAACTCTGTTATTTCACAACAATACAACTATATATATATATATATATCCCAATCACCAGAAAAATTTTGGGTCAGTTTTTGTCTTGACATTTTGTCAGCCACCAACGCACATCAGCTTCACCCCTCGCCAGAAACTCCCCGACCTGCGCATCACTCGAAGCTGAAACTTTGCCCGGCATCGAAGCCTAAGCAACTGGGCTTGGTTATAAGCGATTTACTCTCCGGTAAACTAACGTAGCCATGAAAAATCCCATGGTTTTTTCCTGGAAAATACCATCAAAAGGGTGAATATACCTGCCCAGCAGTGGCAAATGAAGGTTTAGTTCCAGATTCCCGAGCCTAAAAATGTTTCAAAATCCTGGCGTGACTGGCATCCTGGCAGGAAGAACTAGAAAGTAATGCCTTTAGGGATACTGACAAGGGGGCCTTATTGATCATTATTATCACTACGTTTTATAGCTATTTCTTAAGTGGGATGTTCATGCAGCCGGGAATTTCAGTCAATACTTCCTGTTGAAAAAGGAGTTGCAAGCTGGACATCCAGTGACTCACCAGGGAATTCATCTTTCATTGTAGTTTTGCTGTGGGTGTGCTTTATTGATGTTGAACGGAATCCATCCTGTCAAGATCGGAGTTCAGTGAAAGGTGAGCAGTTATGAGGAAGGGTATGTCTATTAAATGTCCATTCAAAAACAAAAAATTGCACAGCAGGCAGTACCGCATCATATTACCCCCCCGAAGTTTAACATATCCCCTGAAAATAGGGAATCCCAAAAGGAAACTCATCTTCCAACCATCCATTTTCAGGGGCTATGTTAAACTTCCAGGGGGTATATAGTCAATTCGACTTCAGATCATCTACCCTGACAACATATCACACCCCTATCCTCCACTCAGAAATTGCCCCAAACAGCGAGGGCACAAGGCGTTTCAAAGCAGCGCTCTCTTTAACAGCCAGCTTCATAGCCGCTTCCACCGCCTGCTTGGGAAACAGATCACATGTGATCACAAGAGCTGAATCTCTCAGATTGGTAGATCCCATCCTCTCCCCCAAAAAAAGGGATGTTGTACCCATGAAAAGAAACAAAGAGCCTATAGGATGTGTGTTTTTTGGTTTTGCTCTGGACATACAGTACCTTATTTTTTTTCAGTTGGCCCCTGTGTATAGATTGAGTCCACACCAATTCCCTTGCCCCCCGTTGATCTGTCACCTCCTCTGGTCGCGCCATGATCGGCAAGAACCCGGCGTAAAAAAGGGCTCAATTTTTTGGGTCGTGAGACGACCCCGTTGGCACAAGTTGCCAAACGGGATTTTTGTGCAAAAATCTGAGAAGCATACAGCTTTGCAGGTCAAAGGAATTGGTGTCTTGTGATTCCCTGAAATTTTTTGGATGATTCGATGAGATTGAAGGTGAGGCAGAAGCACAAACCATCTATCAGAGACACTGATTCTTATGCATCTTACCATGTGCAGTGGTGTGGCTTGATCCAAGCTGCATTGTCACCTTCGCATTCTGTGAGTCACACTTCCAATCTATCCTATACCCAAACACCTTCATCCATCTCGTGTGAATTGAAACGATACTTCACCAAGCTCCAATTTCCTCAGGTAAAGAAATTCATGAAAGAAATATGAATAAATCAATAAGGAAAGGGTCAGTTGTGGGACGAATTTCCCAATCCTCAGTCGTTACAGTACTCTGAGGTCCCTCACAGCACTCTCTTCCGGGTCGAAAGCCAACTGGTCAAAACAAACAGCCAACAAATATACTCCGTTTATACCCAGTTCCAATGGAGTTGTAAGTTTCTCAGCTTAAGATACCCCCTAATTGTATGTAATATATATACATATTTCTACATATTTCTACATATTTCTACAGATATTGTGGTAGATAGATAGTACTGGGAAGGCTATCCTCTAAATTCTTGACTGTTGGAGTTTTCCGTTGAGACATCCATGTGCAACACGAAGGTCGAAGCTGGTGGGTTCCCCGACAAAACCGTTTGATTCAACGGCTTCGTTTTTGGGCAAGTGGGATATTTTGGGATGAGGTCAGGTGTATCTAAAATACAATGGGGTAAAGCAGTTACAGGGAATCCAGAAACGTCCAGAATCCATCTGATTCCGATTCCATGGACCTTTCCGAAAGCATGAAACATTGAAATAACTCATGGACGACGTAATGGTATATAATAGCATAGCACATATGTAATTATACAATAATACAATTATCATACTTATGTATATATATCCGCCGACCCCTCGCTAAGGGGGAGCGCGCCTAGAAGAGGCTTAGGCACAAAACCTGCTGGGGCTCTGCTTTTTCGCATGCGCTTCCCAAGTACCTTTTTCTTTGGTTTTGCCTTGTTTTTGCTTGTTTTTAGTGGGTTCCTAAAGCAACGTGAGGCATTCTTTCGGCGTGTTTTTTGCTTGGCATGGGCTCGACTCATGCTGGCGTTCGGGTGTTTCCGAACCGAAGCTTTGTGTTTTTTATGGGTTCCAAAGGTGACGTGAAGCATTCTGTCTGCGTGTTTTTTGCTTGGCATGGGCTCGAATCTTGCTGGTGTTTCGGTCTTTTCGAATCTGACGCTGACGAGACTTGGAGCAGCCACCGTTCGGAATCCACGTTTCGAAAGGTTTTTTGCTTGGCAAAAAGGCTCGACTCATGCTGGCGTTCGGGTGTTTTGAAACCGAAGCTTTGTTTTTTAATTGTTTTTTATGGGTTCCAAAGGTGACGTGCGTGAAGCATTCTGTTTGCGCGTTTTTTGCTTGGCATGGGCGCGAATCTTGCTGGTGTTTCGGTCTTTTCGAATCTGACGCTGACGAGACCGTGAGTAGCCATCGGCCGGAATCTACGTTTCGAACGGTTTTTTGCTTGGCAGAGGCTCGACT